>DWCF01005357.1:0-14405 GCA_018230265.1 Delias oraia
CTCTCCGGGATTCATATAAAATGAAAACTATCATGACGTCGTATCACGTTTATATTCTTGCAGAAATTTGTAACACTCTCTGTATTTGGTAATAAATGCGCCAAAATGGCGGTATTCCTCGAAAGTCAAGTACAAGCCTTAACAGTTTCTAATAATAGAATATCATTGCAACAAACCTACTAAGTCTTGTAAATACAAACAAATGTAATTTAAACATAGTTTAAATCAATGAATTGCATTAGAATTCCTTACTCCAAAAACAATGTAAAATTTCACTGATATGGAAACTCATTTATACCGCGTGTAATAAACCTTTTAAATTAATAATAAAACAATTAATTTAAAAGGTATAAAATATTTAATAACTATTCGTAAATAAAATATACCCAAGTATTTTTCTAACCTTTATTTATTATTACTACTAAACATAAATTAATAAGACAACCTTAATTTTTCGATGTACGTTAATTAAAGGCTATTGCTAAGATTGTATTTGACTAGTATTTAAGTTTATTTATTTAAGTTTTGCAATTAGTTGTGTTCCGTTAAACCTAATTTCAATAGAAAGAGCTTACACATAATTTTAAACATTAATTAAATTTGAATCACATTTATTAATATATACTCACCGAAAACCCACGACCACAGTAATCACATATTTTGTTCTTTGGCGGTCGAACTTTTTCGTGCACACTCTTGATGTGTCTTGTAAGAAATCGATTGGTTTTGAAAATCTAAAAATTAAAAACATAATAATTATTATAACAACACCGACTACTATAATGTTATCTCTTAATGTACTTACATATTTGTTTTTCTTTTAAATCTAATTATTAATTAATTAATTTAATTGATTGGTATTTGAACGGACCAACTCCTATAGAAGCTACCACCCGGGTAAGAGATCAATAAAAGATCCAAAAAGACCTGCCCCGCTATCCGCTTTATAATTTAAAAAAACATATACCTTAGAGCAAATGTCGCAGACATATTTCACAATCTTCAAATGCTCAAAGTTGATGTGGTCTTCCAGCTTCCGTTTCACCATAAACTTCTTATCACAATCGTTGCATTTATAGCTGAAAATATAGTTTCATCATGCCCCATCAATAAGGTATTAGAATAAATTTATGTCAAACATATACAAAAACCTATTTCATTAAGAAATTTAACCATAAATTACATCCAACAATGGTATAAATTCTGTTATTTAATTTTTTTATAGTACATCGGACAACGGAGCAGGTGGGTCTCCTATATGGTAAGAGAACACCGCCGCCTCCGATATCCTCCCTCACTCAGCGAAACAGTACAAATACCATTTCACGTTGAGTAGTCTATTAGCCCCTGGTATCACTTCGAACGAGCCGGCCCAATTACAACATCCGCATATGCTTCTGCATGGCTCTTCCACGGGTAAAAAGTGAAATTCTATTTTTAAAAAAATTAAAAATCGGTAGAATTTAAAGTAAAGATAAAACCACTAACCGCCACACATCGTCTTTCGCGTGTTTCAAATGTCTCTTGAGATGCGTGGACAGGATCCCCTTGGATTTGAACGTCCTCTGACAATCGTCGCAGTAGAAATAGCCGGGGTTGTGCAACCGCTCGTGGGCGACGAGACTCGCTCGCTTGTTGTACACCTTTTCGCATTTAGTACAGGGGAATGTCTCGTTAGAAGTGTTATGAACCGAGCTGAAAGATAAACAGCACCAGAATGGATTCCTAGGCCTATATGAGTGTAACAGTAAACAGCAGGGCGTCGAATGTGATACCCAGGGCTGACAGAATACTAGCAACAAATCATTGTTTCACTGAGTGAATGATTATAAACGACACATTAAATTATACCGCACAAGCGGTACACAAAGCCGGCAACATTCATTATAGTAAATATTTTTTATAGTATTGCTTACAACGAAGCAGGTGGGTCTTCTATATAGTAAGACCGCCCCCTATTGTCTATAGGGCGCCACAATCCGTGCACTGGTTGTGTTTCCGGTTTTTCACGCCATTCAAGCGGCATTTTTAAGGGCCTTCGATAACCTCACTCACTCGAAACACAGTTTCAAGTACAAATACCATTTAACGCTCAGTATCCTTTGAGCCCGTGGTATCACTTCGGACGAGTCCGCCCAATTTTTGCGTCCGCGTGGCTCTCCCACGGGTGCGACAGTATTAAGACACTCGCCTAGCCACTGTCAAGCCCTTCTATAGACCGAATAAATTATAAATTCTTATATAATATAAGTGTTTTTTATATATATATTCACGGTGGCAAACGAGCAGGAGGCTCACTTAGAGCAAGAGGTCCTTCGCTCATGGACATCTCCAGCCCTTGCAGAGCCGCGGTTTCGTTGCCATCAATATGAAGTATCATTGAAGGTTGGTTACCTGATATGAACTGACAGTGAGGTATTATTCGCGAATGTCTTATCGCAAAGGTTGCACACTGCCTTCGGGCCGTGGGTTCGTCTGTGGCGTCTGTGTTCCGAATAATTTCTACAAACGAATAAGTCCTAAATAAGTCTTAAATGCATTCTGATGAAGTTACAGTCATCTGGTTGGATTCGCTATTAGATCAAATGACTATCCCGTTCATGGTATGACAACATTCCACTACGTCCACATTCCACAGACGTCCAACTAGTTGGCGGTTTGTAGCATAGCCCTTTGAACAGATCGGACGTAATCAGCCAAGTGATTGGAATTTATTTCATTACATTATTCATTGCCACATACATACATCAGTATTTTCTTCCTTACATAATTTTTAAATGGCATTTAAACACAGTATTTTATAACTTTACTATTATAAACAACTGTTTTATGATTTAACTATTATATCACTATTATATGAATTATCTATACTCTCTACCACACAATTACACACACTCACTCACACTACACACACACAAACACAGAGAGTCATTAATATAATTTTTTTTCTCTAAGTTTAGCTCTCTATTATTTTAATAGGACAAGGGAAGCTGCGAGTCATTCCCGACACAAGTATCCAACGATTACTTACTGGGATGACTTCGCTACGAAAATTTTATTAAATAAAATAATAAAATAAAATAATTTTATTAAATATTATCAAATACTTTGGAAATAGACAAATTTTTATTTTTTATCTATTTTTATAGTATAGCGGACAACGAAGCAAGTGTAAGAGAACACCGCCGCTTACTGACAACCGCGCCACCGTCCGCGCATTGGTTGTGTTACATGCTTATTGCACCACTAAAGGTTTTTCTCAACGGCATTGTAAGGGCTTCCGATATCCTCACTCAATCAGCGAAAGAAAGTACCTTTTCACGCTAAGTATTCACTTATACACTACGGACGAGGCGGCTCAAGTGCGTCCGCATATGCTTCAGCGTGGCTCTCCGGAGGGTACAATTTTAAAACTTATACGATAAGGTGTATATAGATGGGTAGCTAACACTTACGCGGTAGTGAAATTGCACCGTTTACATTTATATGATTCGTTTATCACGTCGTGTACCTCGTTGTAATGCTTCAACAATGGATAAACAGCCATTGATCTCTTCCCACACGGGATACATTCATACCTGTAACATATAAGAGCCTCGTAGGTTGATGGTTTTAAAAGTGTACCAAGTAGCGAGAGATATCTGGTTTGAATCCCGGTCCGGACAATTATAGTTTAATTTGTAATTTATTCGGTCTTTGGAAGGGCTTGACAGATAATGTCGCTCCCACGGGAGAGCTATGCTGAAGCATATGACGACGCACTAATTGGTCCGACTCGTTCCAAGTGTTACCACGGGTTCACAGAATACTCAGCGTGAAACGGTACTAGTACTGTGTTTTGCAGAGTGTGAGAGGATATCTGAGGTCCTTAAAAGTGCCGCTTAAGTGGCGTAAAAATCCGGCAACACAATTAATGCGCGGACTGTCGCGCGGTTGCTCATGGGAGGCGGTGTTGTCTTACCATATAGGAAACCCACCTGCTGCGTTGTCCGCTATACTATAAAAAATAACAACAAAAATATCATAACCGAATCGATTTTAATAAACTGAACGAAAAAGCATTAATGTTCATATACAATATGATTTCAAGTAAAAAAAAATTATTTATATTCCAGCCTAAAAGAAATATTTTATAAATTATGTAAAATTAACTTTTTAATTATTAACTTATCAAAACACTTAAATTTTTACGATTCAAAAGAGAGTTATTTTTATATTAAAACAAAGGGGCTGGAGGGTTCTCGGATTGCTTTTTTATGGTAGAGCCCATGGACAACCGCGTGTTGTGTTGCGTTGTCGCCTTTTTACGCCTCTTAAGCGGTATAATTTTAAGGTGCTCCGGTGTCCTCACTCTATTTTACAATACAGTAGGTACAAATAGTGTTTCATGTTGGTATTCTGTAAGCCCTCGTACTAACATACCTTTTCAAATGTCGCTTCCTGTGACCTTCATACGACATTTGCGTTGGAAATATACAGGTACATATTGGACATTCAAATCCATTTTCATGCTGAAACATTGAACAATGATATGTAACATGACTCCTGAAAATTCAAAATTTTTTAATTGTCAAACTGAATAACTATTATTTTCTAATTGACCCAGAAAACGTCTTGCAATATAATTATTAATAATAATATAACTTTGTTTGCATTAAAGATGGTACTTTTCTTGATGTCATATGCATACAGTGCCAACATGTTTTGCAAGAATACTTCTTTTCATCCAAACTAATGTTTTAAGTCAATATTTTATAAGTTGTCTACAAACTCTTTTACATTATAAAAGCTACAGTTATTCAACCAATCATATAGTTTGCTCTTAAATAAGTGAGTTTAAACTCTTTAAATTATTTGGTATTTTATTGTATAACCTAACAGGCGTGCATATGTAGATTTTTTTTAATATTAAAATCTGAGGTCTAGGTATCGGGGTAGTTTCAGGTATCTACGTCATTGGCGAATTTAAATAAATAAATTTAAAATTTATGAACAAACATACATATTTGAAATACATATTATAGGCATTATCAAACTACAACTCCATCATTTATCACTCTTAAAGCGGCGTTCATATGTAACATTGTTCGATCGCTTTTTTTTTCAATTTACTTTTCAAGTCCGACTACCACGTAAAAATCTTTTGATTTTTCATGCTAATAATAATAATTTTAATTTCTCTCACATTGTTATAATTTATACTAAAATAAAACACAAACAAATTTGATAAACATGACTAACAAATTTCTCAAACACATATCGAGATCTTTGTGAGAGCTGGAGTCTGTACTAGTCTTGAAACCTGTATGACAGAATCTACAACCTATAATATATATAACCTATATTTCTTTTCAACAGCGGACAATGGAGCAGCTGAGTTTCCTATATGGTACGAGAACACCGCCGCCCATCGACAACCGAGCCACAATCCACGCATTGGCTATGTTGCCACTTATTGGTTATATATAATGTATGGCCCCATGTTACTCACAAATAATATAGCTTTGTTTTGGTAATAGAATATTCAAGATCAATTCAGTAGATCCAGAGATTACCTACAACGTCATAAACTTTACCTCTTTTTAATATTAGTATAGATAAAGATAAAAAAAATGATCTAATAAGTGAACAGCTGTAGTAGTACAAGAGAACTGCCTCTATTCTTGACCAATTTAATTTTTTTTGCAGAGAATTTGAACCCAGGATTTCATAGCATGCATGAAAAACTTAATTATTAACTTACAGGAGAGTGACTTTTGTCCAAATGCTTCTTAAGACCATGTTCATAGTGAAACGATATAATACAACCCTCACATTTGTACGGCAACCTCTGATACCTTTCATTCTGTTGTTCTTCTATTCTCTCTTTCATAACTTCATCAAATGTTATTGTTATAATTTTAATTTTTCCTTTATAGTTGGCTTCTAATTGTGTCCGAGGCCTTTTAGCAACAGGTAACACTTTTCTTTTTTTATTTTTAACCGGCAACTTTTCATATATCAAAGTTCTTTCAGTTTCTATATTTAATTCATTATAACATTCATTGTCTAGGATATCATCTTGGGCTCTTAAGTTCGATTCATTTTTTACTTTTGGTAATTCCTCTTCTTTTATTTCTGTCAATGTGTTGTATTGATTTACAGTTAGATTTGTATCTAGAATGACTACATCTGATATATTTAAATTATAGCAATTTTTTCTTGGTTTGTCCTATGGAAAAAGGATTTAACTTAATAAGATTGGTCTAGCACAATAATTTGTTTTATTTAAGAAGGCACAGAAACTTGGCAATGTCAACTAATTCATCTAAATTCTAAAAGAATGATATAATAAAACACATAGAGCAAATACCTCTCTAATACCTCACTAGGAGTTATATACATTATATGCATCACAAATCAATGTTTGGTAAGATACAAAGTCTTTTAAACCATATGCATACATATTTTGCAAAAATTAGATGTTTCCTTAAAGTGTTGTTTCATATTTGTAACAAGAAACGAATGCCAGTAAGAGTTACAGAATATCTAAGACATTGTTTGCAAGTAATGCAACATTTATATAAAGGGATTATACCAACTTACCTGCATAACAAATCCGAGGCTTATTTCTAATTGTTTTGTAAATTTATAAATCTTTTTTAATATAATATGGCAAAAAGTGCATATCTTTGATATATTCATTTTCAACTGAAAAATTAAAAGATTAATAACGTTTTATTCCAATTATGTTCCTTAGAGCATAACAAAGGCAATTCTCCTAAGATTTTTGAAGGAATATACAAATATCTGTACTTGTAATTGATAGATAAATTATCTTGTTATGCAATTTAAAATACAGTAAACTAAAATTTTAAATTTAGTAACAAAAAGTGACTGCTATTACTTATTCCTTGGATTCAAATTCCCGGCGTTGAATTTTAATTTAATATGTCATTAATATTTATATATATTTTTTTAATGTTCTTTATTTTTAACAGAAATAAAAATACAAACCTTTATATCAACTAAACGTTCAATAATATATGCAAAGTTACAAACAGACAAACTTGTTAAATTATTTTGTGTTTGATTACAACAAACGCATCTCTCGAGAGAACTTTCTGCTGTGTTTTCGTTATTTGTTATTATGTAAATCTCCATTATATTGATTTTCTTTCGTGTTTAAGTATTTTTCGTTGTTATTATCGGCTATTTACATCAAAATTACAAGGAATCCAGATGTCATATATTTTACACAGACTAACATCATTTCCATTGCGCATCGTCCAGATCTAACCGATCCGACGCAGTCCAAGCGCCGCACTACGTGAGTAACGCCACCATCCAGAGGCACTTGCAGATGGAGAGCGTTGACGAGCTCATCTCTCAACTTGTACCGACGATGTTCTAGAGGGTAGACGACTTCCATTTCCCGTATTGCCACCGTATCGCGCCGTGTCTTTTTAAGCCACCAGAGCAGCGGCTACTTCCACGTGACCTTACTCTCGCCAAAACCTCCAATTTGATGTCGCGATAGCGCTATTATCAACTTGCTTCTGAACTTGCGATCCTAATACTTTAATATTGCCACCACGTGAGAGTACTCTTCGGCCGCAACCACATACAACAAACCCCAGAGCACGAGCTACAGCGCCGTCCACTGGTCACTCCACTGTGCTTCATTCGAATTATTCGGGAGTCTCACGTGGTAGGCTTCTCTCGAATCACTTGATGGGCTGCATAATGCCGCAAGCTGCGCTCAGCCATACTCCACAATTGCAACACCATGGGTCAAGTTCTATTACCAGCTCACTTTTCTTCAGGCTATACTGGACCCAACTTAATTACCGCTCTGTTCCAACAGGGCGCGCACCTTCCCTTTCACTTGAAGAGCCGTCAAGGCTGAACAAGCTTTCGAGATGGACCCCTCGGGATTTGTGGCCACAACTCGTCACGAGCAAAATCATTTCCAATGTCTGGTAGTATAAGAAATAAAAATGTAAATATTTATTATTTATAACATTTACTCACAATATATAGAAAGTAAACTATTATGCATTTTGAGAGATTGAATGTGCATATATTTAAAGCAAATTATCTTAGGTAAGATTCATGCCTCATTTATGTAAAAAACATTATTAGATTTGGAGTTGGAGTTTAGACTTCAGTGAAATGTGGTCCAAACGGAAAACCCCTTTAACTTACAGGTACTTTTTTCATAATTTTACTCTAGGACAAAAATTTAAACAATTTCTAAAGAGCTAGTTTCCAGTTCCCTTTTAAAAATAAAAAGATATGAAAATTTGTAAATAAGAAACAAAATATAAATTATTTTGATTTTTCGGTTTTCATGAAAATCGTTCAAAGAAATGGAATGAATTATTTTATTAAAAGCTCTATTATGGATCCACTCGAATACGAGCAATGTCATGGATGTTTAAATTCGGAACGAAAATTGTCAAACATTTACGATTCTAGTCTTAAAGAATGTTTTAAACTTATTTTACGAGAACCACCTGTAAGTGTCTTTATTATTTAGTCTGCCATGATATTATATTATTAATATAAGATATATGTTTTGTACAATGCGTTTTAGTAGCCTTTGCGATGCAGCTTGGGCCAAGTAGTCAGATAAACATCTATAGTAGAGCAGCATATTTTACTGTAATTATTATTGTAAACTTATACAAAAACAGTTACATTATAGTAATAACTTCTTTTGTTCTATCATGTATCAGTATGGTTCTTTAAATGTATGAAGTTATACACTTAACAAAGTATTACACTTAACAAAAAAAAAACAATTTTTTCAGTATACCACTTCAGATAAAACCATCAAGTTATGTTTTGAATGTGTAGCTATACTTATTAAATTAAAAAGGTTTCAAGAAAAAGTGAAAATAAGCTCAGCCAATCTTTGGAATTCTTATAAAAAGGTGAGATTTAAAATAAAATTAACAAAAAATATATAATTATCACTAATGAAATAAAGTAAGACAAATAAGATTATTAAATGAAAGATTGAAATAATTTTGATCTTTAATTTATAAGCTCTGCTAAGATGACTTTACTGTTAACAACTTAAAATAGCTGAAGATAAAAACAAACAGCATCTTTTATTAAGATATACATAATTGCGACTTTGGATATTTATGTTGTAATTATTTTAGATTTTATATAGCATACAATTATTTTCCATGGGTTATTGTAGTATAATTATAATCTAAAAAAAATAATAACATTATTTCAGAGTGCTTATTTATCACAAACAAGTTTAAGATGTAATAGCCTTTACAATATATCCATTTTAGAACATGACAATACAGAAAATTGTGAAATAGTCCATGTATCCTCATTAAAGTATAAAAATGAAGTACAAGATGAAGATAGAGATTTAAAAGAAGAGATTGAAGATACAAGTATTGATCACAGCATAGATGGAGATATAACAGAAGAAGTGAAACTAGACTTAATTAATTTAAGAAAGCGAGATATATATTATGAGGTGAAATTGAGCCGAGAGGAGATTCAAAAAGAAAGGGAGAAGATTAAAATAAGTGATGAATATGTCAACGCAATGTTTAAATGTGATTTGTGTGTATCAACATTTACAAATAAAGAAGATGTTATTGAGCATGTTAGCGAGAAACATGATAAAGTATGTAGTTTGTCTGTTTGTATTAGAATTTTAATATATTCATATATTTTACTATATAATACTAATTTTTATATAGTAATACTATATATGCTTTAATATATAAATATTAAAGTATAATATTATAAATCATATCCAATAGTTAAAAATCAGAACTACTTTAAACTGATATCCAAATTTTTTATAAGTATTTTTTACTAATTTTGTTATATAATATGAAATACAAATAAGATGGCTGCTAATAGTCTATATATATCTGCTAAATTATAGAAAATTTTATTAGAAATACACGAATATACATAAAAATAACTTTAATTAACTGGATGCAATTTTATAAAATATTTTTTTTATGAAGCTAAAATTTATTATTATTATTCTGGTAATGACTAATTGATATTTACTTAACTATAATTAGTGGCCAGTATGATACAAAGTAAATTTTATTCAATTCAAGTTACTCACTCAGTCAACATTAGAAATTCTAAATATTTTAATGAAATCGGAAAACGATCAAGAGGCTCAACGAAGATGTGCGGTCCACCGCCCATGCACATCCATTGCGTTGTCCGCCTTTAAGAAATACGAATTAGAAGTGCTATGCTGCTGTCCTAAATGTTGGCTATGTTTTTTTTTATTTACAGAAATCAAAATACAATTGTACAATATGCAAATGCACATTCAACTCGACGATATCATTCAAATATCACACGAACAGACATACAAAGCGATACAAGTGCAGTGCTTGTGACATGAGATATTTGTATAAACGAGATGCGATCAAACATTATAATAATATACACTGTCATGGGTAAGTGGTGTTCATTTTTTTTAATGTAATTTGGAAGGTAAATGAATAGGCTCAGCTGGGCTAAGCAGTTCCTTGCCCATGAACACTGTCAAGTGCTTCTGGTGCGTAGATGCATTTTTGGCGTTTAAGGGATAAGTAGGCGCTTTTTTATGAAAATAGTGGCAAATGAGTAGGATAAGCCTCCGCCCAAGGACACTCTCAGCCCTAGCAAGGCCGTGAGTGCGTTTCCGGTCTTTTAGGGAAAAGTACAATTTAAAATAATCATCACTTCAGCCGTAGAGCGTCCACTGCTGCACATATGCTTCTCCTTTAGACCTCCATGCATATTTATTGCAGGCGACCAGCATCCAGCGTCTTTCGGCGGCCTTTATAAGGTCGCAAAAATTAAAATTTTGTATTAAATCTTAAATTATTTCAATTTACAGTGGATTTAATTAATTTCAGCGTTGAAAATTTCTCATATAAGAATGGATCACAGGAAGAAAGAATACAACAGACTGATACAAATCACGAAATAAGGTATACTTGTTTTTTTTAGATATATGGCCCGTGGGGGAGACATGCTGACGCACTAATTGGGCCGGCTCATTCAGAGTGATACCACAGTTTCACAGAATACCAGTGTGTTTCAGTAATTGTACTGTGTTTCGTTGGCTCTTGAAAGTATACCGTAAGAGCGGCATAAAAGCCAACGACACAGTCAAAGTGAGAGTTCTGGCGCGTATGTCCATGGAGATCATTTATTTCTTACCATAGTATGATAACGATTCTCTTACCACAGAAAAGAGATGTTTCTGTTGCCTGCTATAGCAGGTAGTATACCACTAGTTTTATGTTGAGCATTCTGGGAGTACATTGTATCACTTTGGACTAGCTGGCCCAATTTGTGCGTCAACATGACTCTCACACGGGTGCGACAGTGTTAAAACTCGCCCGGGGCCTTAAGCCCTTCCAAAGACTGAATTTTTTTTTGTTTAGTTTGGGATTCAATCCCGCTACATCTCGTTTAGTGGTAGGCTTCTAATACTAATTTGTTATAAGATTCTTGAAATCATATTGTTGTAATAATGCAGTGAGGCGCAAGGTCTGTTTTCGTGTGATAACTGTGAAAAGTCATTCCGGTGGAAGGCGTCGCTGCGTAAACATATGGAGGGGCATCGCATAGCCAGCGGACAGAAGCGGAAGCCGTTCTGCGAGCCGTGCAAGTGAGTGTTATCTTCAATGTAATGTCGTAATACCACTGATACCACTGCCAAGTCGGATTCATGCTTCATGCCGTGATAATAAATTTGTTGGGATGTTTTTTATGGTATAGTGGACAACGGAGCAGGTGTATTCAAATAAGGTTTTTTTCTATTGGTGAAATAATTTTCAAGATAGATTCAGTAGACCCAGACATTACCCCTTAAAACGTCACGAACTAACTTCATTTCTTTATAACACGAGTATAGATTATAGGTTTTTAATAGTGATTTTTTCAGATTGTACTTCGCAACCACTTCGAATCTCAAGAAACACGTTCGCATGAGTTCTAAACACCAGATACAGTTGAAATTGAGGTAACATAATTTTATCCTCATATAAAAGAATGTTGCTTTATTTAAAACAATCTTAAATATTCTGTTACTAGGTATTTCTATCGTATCACGGGAATCGGAGCAGGTGGGTTTCCTATATGGTAAGAGAACTCCGCCGCCCATGGCCAACTACGCTATATTCCGCGCATTGGTCGTGTTGCCGGCTTTTTACGCCGGTTAAACGGCTTTTTAAGGGCCTCCGATATTCGAGAGAACTTGTGATAGCAGTTAAATTTAGAAGATTGTGTTTTTTAAAATAGTGAGTCATGTGACTCTGAATAAAAGCTCTGAAAAAGGCGGGTTTCCTATATGGTAAGAAAAGTCGGCCGCCAATGCACTAACCACGCATTGGGTATGTTTCCGGCTGTTTACGCCGCTAAAGCTACACAAGAGCCTCCGATATCCCCACTCACTCATTGGAACGCAGTACAAATGCGGTTTCACGCTGAGTATTCTGAGGCCATTATATCACTTGGGACGAACTGGCCCAATTAGTGCGTCAGCATTTGCTTCAGAATGGATCTCCCACGGGCGACCTCTCCCGCTATATCATAAAAAATATTGATTGGTAATGAAATCACTTGTTTTTTGAAACTCGGCCGACAAGCTTGGCCAGACGGCCTTAGTCGTTGTGCTCAATGATTACTACAGTTGCTAACTTTATTTCAGAAAGCTAAAAGACTCCAGCGAAGACAAGTCCGACGCCATAAAGAAGATTCGATCCTCCGTGAACAGCACGCGAGAGATGTACTCGTGCTCGCAGTGCGACAAGCGGTTCCAGTGGCACGGGAATCTCATACGGCATATGAACAGTCATAGGGCGAAGTGAGTGAGCCATGCCTATCAACTTCTTTTTTAATTCTATAGACGATAACGGTGCAGGTGAGTCTCCTATGGTATGGTCCTTTAAAGGGCCTCCGATATCCTCACTTACTTTGCGAAACACAGTACAAGTACTGTTTTACGCTGAGTGTTCTGTGAGCCCGTCTTATCACTTCGGAAGAGCCGGCCCAATTTGTTTGTCAGCATGGCTCTCACGGATGAAGAGCTCTAGATCGTATTCAGCGGCTGTCTTTTCACATTTCACACTCACAACATTCACAACTTGTGACCGTCAAATAAAGAGCGTACCTATTCCTTATAAGCCGGCAATGCACCCGCGACCCATCTAGGGCTAGATGCCTTTCCTAAGTGTACCTTCTCATTTACCTTATTTTAATTTTAAAAGTTTTAGTTATTAAAGATATTAAATACATATTTATTATAAAAACTTTTAATGTGGAACAAATAAAGTGATAAATAAGTGTGGTGATTCGGAGACCTATTAACATTTATGTATAATAGCAAAGTTCGGGGGGTCCGCGGACCACAGGTTGTGAAACATTGAATTAAGACATTCCACTGCTAGTTTGGGATGTGGTTTCTAGTAAGAAGTTGCAACCGAAGAATTCAATTTACAAAAAACAATACCACTGCTGAGCCGCAGATGCGTTGCCGGCTTTTTAGGAAAGTGTACGCTCTTTTCTTTAAGATCCCCAAATGGTATTGGTTTGGAAATACCCCTGCTGGCACATTTTGGCCCAAAACTCAAGGATTTTTTGTATTTAAGAGCCTCTGGCGAACTGGTGTGTGCGCCCTGTAATCGTTCGTTTTCTTCGATCGCAACATACAAACAGCACATGAAGATAAGCAAGAAACACGTCACAGAGAACGATTTTAAGTAAGTGCTTTTTTAATAATATAGCGGACAACGGAGCAGGTGGGTCTCCTATATGGTAAGAGAACAATGTCGCCTATCAACCGCGCCTCACTCCGCGCATTGGTTGTGATGCATTCTTTTGACACCACTGCAGCGGCATTTTAAGGGCCTCCGATATCCTCACTCACTCATCGATATACAGTACAAGTACCGTTTCACGTTGAGTATTATGTGAGCCTATGGTATCACTTCGGATGAGCCAGTCCAATTAAGAGGTCATTATATAAAAATGAATTGAATATATTTCTGTGTTTATAGGTATATGTGTAGTGAATGCGGTAAACGTTTCGCGGACAAAACTCGTCTAAAGGACCACATCGACTGGGAGCACCTGAAGAATTTCGTTCACACCTGTTGTGACTGTCAGAAGGTGAGAATTATGAAATAATAACCTATTTTACATCAAAATGTTGAGCAGTACTATGAATTATAACATGTATGCCTGGAGTTCCGAAAGGAAGGAATATTAATCGTAATTAAAATATATATACACAGTAGATCACAAAAGAAAACAAAATAAAGAATATATATATATATACTCTACTAGTGTATATATATATATATATATCTATATATACTAGTAGACTCGGCAGACGTTGTTCTGCCCGCTACACTACCCACCGA
>DWCF01005358.1:0-14400 GCA_018230265.1 Delias oraia
ATGATTTGATATAATAACGCCATACTACTTATGTAAAAAACAAAAGATATCTAAAAGCAATCTATTGTATTAAGTAGCAACACAAAACTAAATCGTGAATTATATATAACATATAATCTACTAAGGTCATATATTATACTGCTATACGCAACAAAATAATTTTATTTGATTTAGTTTGACGACTTAGAAGCCATCTTGTGATTGAAGTTTGCTCCGTTTGAATCATTATTACTTCGGAGTCAGTAGCTGTTTTTTTAAGATGAAAAAGGAGGCAACCCAGCAGGCAGCTCGATCTATGGGCCATGAACTTAATCTTTAGTAAACATAAACAAATAAAAGATCACACATGTAATTCAACCCTTATATTTTCAAAAGATGTTTAGATAACAATTAAAAATAAAAATTACAAAAGTTAGTTATGAAGCTACAACTACATATTAATAAATATTAACAAATAGATTTATTATGCTTGAATATAATTTGATGTACTTAAATCCAAATGGACGGATGTTTTTAAATCACAGTAAGTACGTGATATTACAAAATTTCTCTTCAGTAGAAACATAATATGGCATATTAAGGAAATTGTAGAGTCTAAATTATTAATTTTTACATATTACATGAAACTATACATAATCATGTACTTTGTTAAATCTTTTCTTCAGATTCTCGAAAACTTGCGATTTTTTTAATATTGGTAAATTTTCGATTAAATTATTTTAGATTTTCCATTGTTTAATTCCCTACTAACAAAAGTCTTAAAAAAAATCTGCATGTACCCAATTTTGAATAAAAATATGTTTACTGATATTACACTTTTGCAAAGAATATCTCTGTTTAAAAATGAGCCGGCAAAACTGTGGACAAACTAATGAATCTATGACGCCGCAGCCGCCATCTTGCGTGACGACAATATTACGGCGTAATTTATACACAATTAAAACTCCTCAATATTTTGCATTTAATTTTAGAGTGGTTGGGTAGTAAAAAAGAATTTAAAAACTTATTTTTATACTATTTCAATACGTGATCACGAAATAGAGGTAGATCGGTAGATTGTAAGAAAACGTGGACTTTTACAATTAGGACGGATATTTTTAACACTTGGCATAATTTCTTAAAACTTAATTTTATTTAAATTTAATAATTACATTATCATTGTAAGTTTACTATACGCGCAAGAGATTGATAGACGAAATAAATTCTTAAATAAAAACTAGAATATAATTTCAAAGAAAACTAGACATTAATAGGTTATAATAAAACTTTTTGCTTGACATAATAAAAAAAACATCTTCCATTCACTGTATAGTATGTATTCTATACGTAATCATAGCATATTATTGAGGAGATTTAAACATTTATCCTACTCGTTATAAATCGAGCGTGATACACACAAACTGGACAAAATTCGCTCAAAAAGGGTAAGATCTGACGTCTGTTCCGTGGGGACGTGACAAATGTAAGGTCAGGCGGCGGTAGCCTGCAGATATCTACGTAGTTCCTCTTGTGTATCGAATATCATTACCGGGAATGGTGATCCAGGTACGTGACGACCGGCCCAACGAACTTCCACACGGTAGTCACCAGGTTCGGTGGGAGAAAACTGAAAAATAATAAAAACTATAAAATATTTTTATTTTAAATATAGCAAAGCAAAGATATTAATTAAAGTGATTTATAATATATATTTATAAGTCTTCTTTAGTATTCTTTAACATGTAAATAATATGCGGCAACATTATTTTTTGATAAATATTTCACCTAAATTAAAATGCCGCGTATAAAGTAATGTTTATTACATATAAGCGAACTGACTAAAAAATAAGTCGCTGCTTTTTGGACATATTTACCCAGGCATTTTATATAATTCTGTTATTCAACAAAATTGATCTACGGACCGCAAAATTAATAGGAATGGAAAAATTCGAAAAGACAAAAAGAATGGGCAATAAAAATAAAAATAACTTGTTTTTTTAATTTTGTTGTACAGCGGACAACGGAGCAGGTGGGTTTCCTACATTATTATGGTAAGAGAACACCACGTCTAACGGACAACCTCGCCACAGTCCGCGCATTGGTTGTGTTGCCAGCTTTTTAAGAGCTTCCGATATCCTCGCTCATTCAGCGAAACACAGTAGATGTACCGTTTCAAGTACAATTACCGTTTCACGCTGAGTATTTTGTTTTAAATGTCATTAAATGAAAAAAAATAATATAAACAAAAATTGAGGCTGAAATCCAGTGATTGTCGGTTCTGATAAGTGCTTTGATTTTTTAATCAATGTTTTTATACAGCTGAAAATTTATGATAACGTTTTATGATTATCTACTGGATAAAGAAATAGCCATCTTATCAAAACTCCGATTACAGTATGTTGTTAATAATAACAACAACATGGAACTCGCGGCATCGCTTACGTATTTTCTTTTAAATGTTTCTGTTTTGAGACATCCATTCGTAACGTTATACGTCTCTTGTTTACTACAGTAACGAGAGAGGGACAGACTATTTAAGATTTCAAGTTAAGTTTGTGAACCACCATTAAATTTCAATTATGATAATAAAATATCGATTCCTAAATTAGTTAGCTTTTTATTACAAAATTATATTTTAATATATGCTTTGCATTACAGCGCAATTATTTTCAAATATTTTAATAACAAAAAATGACAGTCGGTGAGACACTGTGATGTTTGATACGCGGGAATATTTTAATTAAAGAAAATTATATTTTTCTTTACAGATTTCTTAACATATATCTATCATACATGGTAGACAATATTTGAAGTATAGGAATGCGAACCAAAAGGAAAATATCCGGAATTTCACAATTTAAGACAATTTAATACGGAATTTGAAAGAATTTCTTTTTCGCCAGCTTGCATATCCTATTCCCGTGGCAGAGCCATGCCGAAGCATATGCGGACGAACTAATTGGGCCGGCATTAATGGATAAAAAGCCGATAACACAACAAATGCGCTGACTGTGGCGCGATTGTCCATATGCGGCGGTGTTCTCTTACTATATAGGAGCCCACCTGCTCCGTTGTCCGCTATACTATAAAGCTTGGTTTTTTTTTTTGGAAGGGCCGGCCATACAGCCATCACAGCTTCACACGGTCTTTTGGAGCGAGGCAAAGCCTCGTCGTTTGATTTGATTTTTAGCCACGACTAGCGCATGGGCGTCTCCTGCGAGATAAAAACCTAGGCTTGGGCCGTCGCGGGGTCATGGGCATCAGCTTGGTACATACCTTGCACAATATAGTCCTATCCTTCTGGCTCTCGCGTTGCATTTCAACACGAAAAGCGCCCTTCGGACCTCTCACTCTGACTGTCAATTGACCTGCGCCCGCGCCGCGCGTGTCGCACACGAACCGGGATTGAAACGTCGCCAACACACCCGCTTCTATACCCGGACCGTATACGCGAACCTGTAAAAGTATGTTAACTTTGTAAGTTTTTTCAATTATATATTATATTATAAATAAATTATAAGTTTGATTGATATTATATGTATCATTATTGAATATTTATGAACAGTTTTTATAACGGAGAAAGCACCGCAGCCGTGGCCAAACATGGCACAATTCGCGATTTTATTGCCGCATTGGATGCCTTAAAATTATACGCCACTTAAGCTTCATAATTTCAAGGTGTCCTCACACATAGTGAAACACAATACAAGTAGCCACGCTTTTATTCTATGAGCCCGGACTATCACTTCGCACGAGCTCAGCGTCAGCTAAGTAGGAGACTACAAATGAGACAGTGTTATTACACTAGCCCGCCCACTGTCAAGCCCTTCAAAAGACCGAATAAATTATCTATTTTTATTCGAACTGGGGCTCGAACCTGTTACTTCTACGAGACTCATAGTTTATAATTTTAAAAAGCAAATCTCTTCTGTACGATATAATTCTGATAAGAAATACTTTAGAACCAAGAAGAATAAGCAAGCAAGAAGGGTGTTTAAATGTTTAATTTATTTTTTAATGTTTGTATGTGTTATAATTATTATCTCTGATGTTTCAAAATTCGTGCGAGGCCGGAGTGAGCTACTAGTCTCATATAAAAAACCTACCTTGGAAGGATCAGGCGCTCCAGCCACTTTGAGTATAAAGGGCGACCCCGGGACATGCTCGCCCGCGTACTGTATACTCAGAACGTGTCTCCCGGCTTCCATCGGTTTAACGTTCAGCGTGAAAGTGCCGTCGCCGTGTTCATACAGCTCACAGTACGCCACCTAGCGGTAAAATATAACAATTTAACAATGAACGAAATATATATTTTAATAGTATAGCGGACAACGGAGCAAGTGGGTGTCCTATATGGTAAGAGAACACCGCCGCCCATCACCAACTGAGCCGCAGACTGCGCATTAGTTGTAGTGCCGGCTTTTTACGCCACTTAAGCGGCATTTTTAAGGGCCTCCGATATTCTCACTCTGTAAAACATAGTACAAGTGCCGTTTCACGTTGACTATTCTGTGAGCCCGTTGTATCACTTTGGACGAGCCGCTTCAATTAGTGCGTCTGCATATGCTTCAGCATGACTCTCCCACGGCTGAAATTGAATCGAATATTAAAACAAAAATCATAATGTACCTTATTGGGTCCAGTACAATGAGCAGTAAGTTCGCCCGGACCAGCTCGTCGCGTGTCAAGCCAGGAGCGGATGTCTCTGCCCACAACGCCGCCCGTTAGACCCGCCCCCGAACATACAATCTTTGATGCATCACCGCTTTCAGAACCAGCGCTGACTTTCACGGATAAGGGACAACCTGAAAAATACATTAAATGTCTAATATTCTGATCCTCTACAAATTAAGAAATGTCACAACAATGTTATAATTTATACGGCCTCTGGAAGAGCTCGACAGTGGCCAGGCGAGTGTCTTAACACTGTCCCACCCGTGGGAGAGTCATGCTGAAGCATATTCTGACGCACGAATCGGGCCGGTTCGTCGAAGTGATACAACGGGCTCACAGAATACTCAGCGTGAAACAGTACTTGTACTGTGTTTTGCAAGAGTGAGTGAGGATATCGGAGACCCTTAAAAGTGCAGCCTAAGTGACGCAAAAAGCAGGCAACATAACCAATGCACAGAATGTGGCACGGTTGTTCATGGGCGGCGGTGTTCTCTTACCATAGGATATTCACCTGCTCCGTTGGTTGCTATATAATTAAAAAAACTATAATTTAAACAGTTACACAAAATCGTTTTTCAACGTTGGGTCATATAGCCAACGCCAGGGTTTTACCTTTAACAAGTCGTCCGGCCCACAAAACCCTCAAATGATGGTCACCGGCTCGCCTGGGAGTATATGTAGCTCGCCATAACCCTGGACCAGCAGCCGTCAAGGCGACAGGAACTGATTCTCCATCTGGTGAGTTTAGCGACGCCTCCGGTGCCCCTGGCCCAGCCGCACTACCATCTGTAAAATTAATACGTTATCATTTATATTTATTTATATATATTTAATATTTAAGGAACAACCGCTCCACAATCCGCGTATGGTTGTGTGGCCGGGTTTTACGCCGCTCTAACGACATTTGTATGGGTCTCCGATATCCTCAATTACCCTGCGAAACACAGTAAAAGTACAATTTCCTAATAAGTGTTCTGTGGACCCGTGGTATCATCATTTCGGACGAGCCTGCCCAATTAGTGCGTCCGCATATGCTTCACAGCATGGCTCTCCCACGGGTTGGATTTTTATTTGGTAAAAAACATAGGTCTGTTAGGTTACGTGCGACTACTGCTGTTACAAAAACACCGCGCGGCTGCTTGAAGATTAATTATATTATGATAAACGTATATTTTAATTCGTTAGCGGATAAATCCAGACGATAAACTTACAAGAACAGAAAACGTCTCTCTAATCACTCATTTGAACTTACCAATAGTAAAGACAGCTGGTGTATGGGGCGCTGCGTGTGCCAATCCTCTGCCAGCCAATGTGACTCGATCTGCCGTGTTTCCAGAAGCTACTAACGCACGCCTCGGAGCACCAGCTACTAACGCTCCGTTATACGTAAGCTCTAGTTCTTGTTCGCCGCTAACGCCATCCGGTGCCGCTAATGTCACTACCGCACGACCGGATACTGTTTCCACACCTGTTAAAATACCTTATTATAATTGCTACGATTTAAAAAGTGATTATTAAGTTTTAAATAAACTTTACAACACACTTTAATAAACTAAAGAATAAAATAGTTTCAAAACTCCAAATCGATCAAATTCAAATCAAATTTATAGAAATTTAGAAAAGATAACCTTTTAATGATACCAAAGCCAGCCAGATATAAATGGTATAGCCACAGATATTTTATTACAAGTTTTACGCGTATAGTATATACGCAAAAATACTTTTCCCCAACCTAATATATAAATATATATAAGATAATTAATTGCAATTTAATACCAGAAATAAAAATAATTTAAACAGCTTAATATTAATTAATATAACTAAAAGAAAATTATTATAACGTTTTATGAACAGAACATATTTGTCTTTGACAATTACATCTCGATTGACGCGACGCGTTAACGGTGCGCGCGCATGTACAGATTAAAGAGATATATTTCTTTACATATATATATCGCTATTTATATATTATACTATGTATGTTTTTTACAACATACAACGAAAATATATTGTTTTCATTATTAACAGACTGAAGTATAGGAAAGATCTTACGTTGGTGTCGTCCAGCTAATAGGCATTCTAATGTTCCGGGACCGGCATTGCTGGTGTCCAATACAAGTTTTGAAGGCGCCCGAACTCTCCCAGAGTTGTCTGTACCCCATCCGCCCACCGCCACTATAGCTGAAGTATCTATAACCTGAGTAAACAAAATAAATCAATTAGCCAATACATAGGGGCTGTCAATTTTTTTTTATAGTATAGCTGACAACGGAGCGGGTCTCCTATATGGTAAGAGAATACCACCGCCCATGGACAACCGCGCCACAGTCCGCGCATTGGTTGTGTAGCCGGCTTTTTACGCCCCTTAAGCGGGCTTTTTTAACGGCCTCCGATATCCTCAATCAATCAGCGAAACAGTAAAAGTACCATTTCACGTTGACTATTCTGTGAGCCCGTGGCTTCACTTCGGACGAGCCGGCTCAATTAGTGCGTCCGCATTTGCTTCAGCAAGGCTATAGCACGGTTATAGCATGACTAAGATATTACGTGTATATATGTTAATAAAAAACTGCAACTTTTCTGTTTAGACATTTTATCATGGTTCATTTTATACTACAATATTTGCAATACTTTATACCATTTAAAGACGATTTTTGTAAATTTTAAAGATTCTGTGTAGGTGCTAAAATACAGTCTACAATATCACCACATATCATCAAAAGGGGAAAAGGTTAAAAATTAGTAAATCAGTTGATTAAACGACAGCCTATTACATAAACAGTGAAAACTTTAGTCATGATAAAAAACAGTTCTTACCTTGACTGAAAATGGGCTCCCAGGTAAAGGTCCCGATGGCAGGAATATCCTGACTTCGTACTGTCCTACAGCGAGCGGAATATAAGCACAGAGCCATTCCCGGGGCGCGCCTGCTGACACCCGACATTCTAACAGACCAGACTCCGATTCTTCTTCTTTACCATCTAGCCTTTCCACCTAAAAAATATTTGAATTACGTTAGACGTAAATTTAAACGAAATAATTAGTACTAACTCATAATAAGCGAAATACTTAACGATTGTAAAATTATATTCACTAAGATTTACAGATACGCCAGCGCATTGTGAAGTTAAAAAATATTATATCGGTGTACCCAAATATTTATGCAAATAATGTATCATTCAACTATAGGATAATATATTTAATAACATTTATGGAAACACTAGCCTTAGGCGTTCTGAGTTTGAGAAATATTACCTGCACGGTGGGCGGAGTGTCATCAACACAGTGTATTGTAAAAGCAGCTTCTTTGCCGACGTGCGCATGAGCAAGTCCTGTGCCAGAACATTTCGACGCTATACTCGCTCGGGAGCTCAGAACGCCAAGTGACATTGGACTGCCAGGGACGGTTGCACCTTGAAACATACCGAATTATAATCAATAAATAAATTTACAATTCCAAAAATTCCAATTTCATTGATTTACAACAAAAGTAAAGAAATCCGGAACAATCAAATTGAAGAGATGGTTATACAATTATTGGAAAATACTTCCAAAAACAGCCCACAATGTACCCACAAATTAGCGTTGTGAACGTCCATGGGCGATGGACCGAGAGCATTAGATAAATCCCCTGTGTTTGTCTATTTCTTAAAGCCTCATAGAGCCTTGAGATTGTACCATACAGGTACCTCTTTCGAGCCTAGTACACCAGCTCTCTCTAAGGTTGACATGTTTTTGAGAAATTTCTTAGTCGTGTCTATGAAATTACTTTGAGTTATAATTTAAATATTAATTCTAACTTTGTGAGAGAGAAACATTATTATTAAATATAGATTTACCTCCATAAGTGACATAAATCCGGTAATGCGCCGGCAAAGTCGGGCGCAATCGCACTTTATAGAGATGCCCATCTTCCCTTATATCAACGGGAAGACGGATGCGTCTCTCGCCCATCGCTTCACATAGAACGTCTAATTCACCCAATCCAGCGTCTTTTGTGTCGACTGAAAAACAGGTATTTAATAATAAAAATATAAAAATTGAAAACGGTATATTACCTATGAATATGTATACTTTCATACAATCGTACAGTTTATTATTTAATTATATAATTGTGTTAAACTATTGTTATTAAAACTATTAAAAGGTCGGCAACGCACCTGCGACACAGAAGAGCATAGGGGTGTCTATGGGCGGAGGATCGCATATCCTAGGTGAAATTTAAAATATCCTTAAACCCAATGTAATAATGATACTACTTACGAGTAAAGTTAATAGGTGTGTGCACAATCAAATTTCCAGTAGGTAACCCAGATAATATAACTTTGTTCGGATCGAAAGATTCGCACGTGTAGGGGCTGCCAGTGATCGGCTTAGATAGATGAAGCACCTCTGAAATAAAAGCATTTAAATTAGTAATGACAATTACATAATAAGTATTTATTATTAAATTAGTAAGAAGTAAAAATAAAAACACTTGTAAATTCAAAAAAAGACATTAGTAGGAGCGTTAAAAAACTAGATATGGCAATTTTGAGCTTCCTTCCCCTCCAAGTCATCATCAATAGCCTATCAAGTCCACTGCTGAACATAGGCCTACCCCAAAGACGCTCACCTGTTACGATCTTGAGCGATCTGGGTCCAGCCGTTACCCGCGACTTACGTGAGATCGTCTTTCCATCGCGTGGGGGGCGTATCTCCGAAACCGTTCACCGTGCATTGGAAGATGTGTTTAAACCGCTCCTATAACCTAACCCTCTAAACATTACATTACACCGCGACACACATACACGTGACACAGTGACTATACTTACACAAAAGGTACAATAATGTTGGCCAAAGTATCAGAAAGTCGCGAAATTATCTTATTATCGATAATAATACTAAATCAATAAAACAGGATTGCACAAATAAATGAAACTTGACAAGACATTGACCTTGACTTGGCAAGACATGCGTATTATTTTAACTATTCTTTAGGAAATAATATTACATATTTACGATTATACGATATTAATTTATAAATTATGCATTGATATTTTACTATCACCAGTTTTGGACGTGGCAACTCTAAGAGATAGCAATAAACTCGGAAGAAATATTTTTAAATAAACATTATAATTATTAATAAAGCAGTATTCATTTAAAGCAACATATTCCCAAGTATTTTAATCGATATTATAACAAGCCATATTATACAATATCGCTTTGATATATTTTGAACTTATTCATGCAAGTTTTCACTTATGTGAATGATTTTCTGAATTTTTTGTCATGCAGGCTTCTAGCCTAGAC
Organism: Delias oraia; assembly: GCA_018230265.1. NCBI lineage: Eukaryota > Metazoa > Arthropoda > Insecta > Lepidoptera > Pieridae > Delias > Delias oraia. The sequence goes on from DWCF01005358.1 coordinate 9,949, forward strand.
TCCAGCACTCTCAAAGATTTCGATATGTTTGAGAAATTTGTGTGTATTTAATTCGACTTAGTGTTTATTCAAATAGGCCTAAATAGGTACAATTATTAGTAAAGCTACCATTGGTTTGGAAGATACATCTCTACGAGAAGAACCAACAAACTCGTAGGGTTTAAATGTTTTTTTTTGCGTCAAATTTACAATTATTTAATTGTTTATTTATAAGCTATTGCCTAGTTTAAAAGGTTAAAGATAAGTTATATTTTTAAGTTATATTTTAAACAAGGAAAGGAATAAAAGGATTTTTTTATTATTTTATGCGTATAAACATATCATCTCGTTATTTACCTATAGTACTCTGTCCAACTTCGGTAATAGTAAATTCGGCCTGCAGTAGTCCGGACTTCGTTTGGTAACAGCGGACGGGTAACGCCCTAGATCCAGGCCCCGATACCACCACGTCAAACTCGCGTGCCGCGCGACCTAGCGTGTCGATGCTGAAAGAGGACACGCGGCTCACTTGGCTTTGGTACAGGCCGAGACCAGATGCTGATACCTGGAAGGAGATATTTGGTTTCTATGGGATCAGAAATTAATAAATACACATAATCGTCAGCTTATTAAAGTCCACTGCTGGCCTTTGGCCTCTCCCAAAGACGCCCACCTATTGCGATCTGGTTTGTTTTTATATTTTAGGTCTCTCCCACCCACCAGTACTTGTCTCTGGGTGCCTACTCAATATCTGTTTTTCTGGGTGGACATAATAATAATAATTTATTTATATTTTACGAATTTCCCTTAAATTATTAGTGTTTATAATTTTTTTTTAATTGTCTGTATTTAGATGTAATTCAATAAAATTAAGAATAATTAAACTGTAGTAGAAACTTTTCCTATATCCATTCGAAAGTGCTATAAAATTTTATGAAAACAAAGTAAAAAAAAAATTACTTGTAGTAGGAACAAATTTAAAAATTAATTGCTTATTAGAAAAATTTAAAACATCTAAATTAAATTGTTACGGCGCATGCGCTTTTTAGAATTTCAAATATAACGAAAATAACCTTTCTTTTAAAAAAATAATATAATTTTGAATATGTACTCAATCATAATTATTTTCATAACTTTAGATTTAATTATCGTCTCCTGTTATAGTTGCCGGAAGTGTAAATAACTTGCATTATATATAAAGATATATAGTGGTGGAAAAGGGTAAATCTAAGGTTGTGTATTAATCAATACCGAAAAAAATTGCAAATAATAATTTTTTTAAAGGTCAATGAAAAACAGATATTGAAAGATGCTCTGACCTAACTGATATGCATACAAAATTTCATAAAAATCAATCGAGTCATTATGGAGAAGTTTGGTAAAACACTGATACATGAGAATTTTATATTATGACTTTGTGTGTTGAAAATGACAATCACCTCTTGGCCATGATGTGCCGGCAACACATCGACAATCAGCGGTTCCCTGGCGATGGGTATACCACTCCACAGCAATGTGATTCTATGGGGCGCAGCGCGTGCTGGATGCCAGACCAGTTCAGTTCTAGAACCGCCGCGTCTTCGTACTGAATGTGGTACGGTGCGACCGCAGCTAGTCACGCGGGCAGATAGGCGTCCGCCACCAGCACTGCTAGTGCTAACTGTGAATTTAAAGAAAAAGTTTAAAATGGCGCGGTTGTACATGGGCGGCGGTGTTCTCTTACCATATTGAAGACCCACCTGCTATGTTGTCCGCTATACTATATAAAAAAACCCCCACATCATAACCCCCTAAATTAATACAATAGGTTCTCGATAGCTCGAATATGCTAAAAAATTCGATCTAATGCCTTTTCCAGTAACATAGGATTTATTTGCTAAACTTATAAAGATGCGATTTATAAGAATAATTTTAATTTTTAACTCGTAGAGCGTAAGTTAAACATTATTCGATTTATGACACATATTTATTTATATAAATTTAAATGCATTAGAAAAAACTAAACAATACATACCACAAAACCTTTTTTTATTCCTATAATTCCGGAGAAGTCCAAGTAAGACGACACAATATTTCACTACGATCGACGGATCCTTGTTTTTGAAATCGAGTTACAGAGAATAAATATTCTTATCATTTTCTCGACTAAACGAGATTCCACTGTATATAATTATTATCTATCCTAATATTATATAGAGGTAGTTCTGGATTTAACGAAACGTATCTTGAACATTCTTTCACCAAGAAAGCTACGCATTTGTTAGAAACAAATGCACAAAATGAGAAGGCTATTTCGTGATAGATGGATTTGTAAAGTATATCGAAGAAAAACGGTATAATTTCAAGGGAGCATATGCTGACGCACTAATTGGGACGGCTGGTTCGAACTTGAAACGGTACTTCTACCGTATTTCGCTGTTTGAGTGAGGATATCGGAGGCTCTTAAAAAGCGCGCATGTCCATGCGCAGCGCTGTTCTATTACCATATAGGAGAGCCACCTGCTTCGTTGTCCGCTATATCATAAAACAAATCCTCACTCAGCGAAAACAGTACCAGTACCAATCAAGCTCAATCACGCTGGCAATCTGTGAGCCCGTGATCAGTCAGTATAAGCTACAGCATGGCTCTTCCACGGGTGTAACAATGTTAGGACACTTGACTTGTCCCGGCCCATGTTACGCACTTTCAAAGATCGAATAAATTATAAATTTTCTTAGGTTTAAGACAACTTAGCGACGGGGCTCCTATAATTCCACTTACCAGTGATAATAGCTGGTCGATGGGCCACCGCCTCTCCGATAGACAGGACCTTAACAGCCGACGGATCCAAGGCTTCCACTTCAGCCACCGGTCCCCTAGTACTGCGTACGATATATCTCCCCACTCGCGACACAGGGAACGTAACAATTCCTTCATCCTCATGGACATCTGCTACCCTGGCACCGGTCGGAGATAACACCTCCACGTCTGATAGGTTCTCGTCTACCTCTATTGTCGCTGTTGTTCCTGGTAATTATATTTTTATTTTCATTTAATGTGCACGAAAGTATGAAACACTTTTTTAAAGTAGGCGGCTACAGGCGCTTGTGAGACTAGAGCAGCGATCCCTAACCTATTTCAGCTCTATTTCACCCCTTGGAATTTAAGGACAGTTTATACATAGCAAAAAAACAGATTAGGTACCACTACTCTGTGGAACCAGCTGCCATTTCCCAACCAATACGGCTTGGGGACGTTAAAAAAAAGAGCAAGCTTTCCGCGGCTCTGCAAGTGTTATGGGTGTCCATGGGCGGAGGTCCGCTTATCCTAGTTGAGCCTCCTGCTCGTTTGCCACAATTTTCATAGAAAAAAATATACTATAGTTATTATGAGAATTTATGTATGGTCCAGAGATATCACCGCGGACCCCCGGGAATCCGCAGTGAAAAACACTGATCTAGAGTAAAACTAGTATGGGTTAAATTATATTTATGTAAAAAAACGAAACAGAATAATGTCTTCATGATATTAAATTTCTAATATTATAGTTTTATTGACGTTCGGAACAGAACAGACATGTCTCTTTGATGGTAAGAGATCACCGTCTCTTATAAACAACAGCACCACAATCTGCGCTTCGGTTATGTGGTTGGCTTTTTACGCAATTTAAGCGATACATTAATGGGTTTACGGTATCCTCCCTCACTCATAGAAGAAAATATAGGTACTATTTCACACTGGAATATTAGGAAATGGAATAAAATAAAAATAAATTATCATTATGTGAAACGGTGTTGAAAAGACACTGATATGAAGAGATTTTCAAAGCACGTAGACGCAATTCAGATATAGAATTACCTATCTGTACGTATGTATGTGGTTCGTTGACACGACAAATAAAGGGACTGCCAGGCACTGCTTGTTCATTGAAGGTCACAGACACCCGATGCGGTTCGCGCGAGACGGGCACAAAAGTCACGTCGTATAGGCCACGAGCAACTGCTACTACCTGCAAAAGTGATATTTACTCTACATTTTAAAGTATTGAGATCCTCGTGGCTAAGCGATTTTTTTTTTTAATTATTTATTCGGTCTTGAAAGGTTTGATAATGGCCGGGCGATTTTCTCAACACTGTCGCACGCGTGGGAGAGCAAAAAATGGCGGAAACACAAACAAAGCATGGACTCTGGCGCGGTTATCCCTGGCAGGCTGTATTCTCTATACCATAAAAAATAGTACTTTACTTCATTACCATTATTCAAAATCAAAAATGCACCAGTAACAAGAATTGAGCTGTTTTAATTTTTTTAAATATAGTTAATATTATATGACAAAGATATATTAAGTTCAAAACCTTTCAGAAATTATGGCTCCTCAGGCTACGTGTATTAGATTCTTTATATTTTTGTAGCGTTATATCATCATCATCAGCCCATCTAAATCCACTGCTGGACATAGGCCTCCCCCAAAGACGCCCACCCGCTGCGATCTT
>DWCF01005359.1:0-14398 GCA_018230265.1 Delias oraia
CATACTCACAGGTTCACGACACCTTAAACAGTGGGTAGTTTATGCAGATTTAATATGCAATAATAACAAATGAAACTTAAGACCAAAAGTGTGTAAATTTCTGTAGTTAGTTGGTATTTATAAGAATTTCTACAACAGTACAAACTGCTGTTGCAGACAAATCCATGAATGCCAGCTAATGATATTATAAATTATTTTATTTATATATAATATAATAATATTATAGGTTAATTAAAGTTATTCAATATTATATACCGGAACTGTTAACACATTTATTTATTACTTCCTTGGTATAAAATTGTATAAAAGAGCAAATGTTTAACTAACCGGAAGAGAATTTAAGAATCCAGTGCACAGTAAAATCACTAACACATAAAGCACGACACAGCACTTTTACGTACTTCGGAAAAAATTTTAAACAGGTGCGCGCGCGCAACCTTCCAACGCGCAGGTTCTTAGGCGACTGCCGCACTGACACCTGTCGGCGGTCCACCATAAAAACAATAGGATAATATAATATATAAACTTAATCGTTTTTTTTTCTTTGTTATATGTTAAATAATTATAAATATTTATTATCATACTTTTTTTTCCTCAATAAGAACATAATTTAAAATACTTAGAAAATATATATAAAATAATATAAAAAACTTTTAGAAGTAGATAATTATTATGATACTAGTTTAGCTTTTTTAACGACTAAGTAAGTATATAATCTAGCTTCTAAAAACTAATTTAATCAATTAAATATGTTTTCTTAAAATTACGCTACGAAAATTACACATTTATAAATAATTTGAACAAATTAATATATATTACTGTTTACTGAAGCCTCAATAATTCAATATAAGACCTGTAATATATTGTTAGCTAAAATTTCCTTTAAATATTTTTACACAGCCAGCAGTAACTGCTAATGAATGAATAAAGATCACGTATATCTCAGTGTAGGTGTCATAATCTCAGATAATCTCGGGGTGAACGCACCGATTCAAATATTACGAACGCTGACTCACTAAACCGTACCTCACTACTGAGCTGTCATTAAATGTAAAATAATAGAGTATTGTCTTTCGTAGTCTATGAAACGTGGAAGTTATGATTTCTTGTTTTGTTTAAAATATAAACCAGTTCAGTGTTTAAATATAAATGTTTGATAATGGAATTAATATAACAATATCGATTTTTTAGTTTAATTATAAATAAATTTCATATTGACAAAGGCAATGTAAATTAATCTTCATACATATATATGAAAATCTCAATTTGTTGGATTGTCTTTGTGGAAATCTAGCAAAGAACAGACGTGTTAAACAATCCGTATCCTATAGATTAACAACTCAAATAACGCCTTTTTGCCTTTTCTATATTTCGCTTGCTATTCCTGCAGAAGTATAGCCATTAAGGCAGAGAACCAAAAATCCTGATCTCATTAGTAGTCTAAAGACTTATTAATATAATTAAAAGGCTGAGTTTTTCTCGCAACATAAAAAGTTCTATATGAACAAATTACTCCGATTTATATTAAATAGAATGGTCCTAGAACCGGATGCAATCGAATATTAAAGAATAACCGGCTACTGGTTTTTTATTTTAAATAATGATTAATCTATTGCTATTACTAAATGTATCAATTATTTTATACTAAAACACTACAACATATGTATCGAAGTATTAATATCTTTACTTATAAACATTGGTTAACTTAAACTAATGTCTTAATCAATCTATCTTCCGGTGTCGTATATTTCTTGTTGCGGCAAAAGCACGGATACTTTAAGAAAATATTTATTTTTAGAGAAGTTTTTAAATAAAGGAAAAATTGTAAAATAGACATATTTGTGGTTTTTTTTTGTTTTCTTTAGGCAAACAATTATGTGAACGTGTTTTTAAACGTTTAATTCACATATTTTTCGCAAGGCTCTGAAACGAATAAATGTTTAAATTTAATTATAGATTCTATTCAATATCCATGATGTCACAGTAAATTAAAAACTTGCTCAAGAGAGTCAAGAAATTCATTACTTATTCTTATCCTTGGAAGAGTCATGCTGAAGTATATACTGACGTACTAAATGGCCCGGCTTTTCCGTAGCGATACCACGGGCTCACAGAATACTCAGCCTGAAACCGTACTTACACTGTTTTTCGCAGAGTGAGTGAGAATATCGGAGACCGTTAAAAAGAGCCGCTTACACGGCGTAAAAAGCCGGCAACACAACGAATGCGCGGACTGTGGCGCGGTTGTCCATATGCGGCGGTGCTCTCTTACGATATAGGAGACCTACCTGCTGCTTTGTTCGCTATACCATAAAAATTGAGCTTAATAATATTAAAATAAGATCTTATATATATTAACAAATGATTCATGTTGAAAACCGGACACCGGCTAATATGAAAAGCACGGCCAATTAATTAAATCATAAACATATTGTGTATGTGCAGACAAACGAATTCGCGCATAAAATCAAGCATTATTTATGTGAGATTATTAATATATTTCTTAGGTTCGATAAACTACAGAATCGTTGAAATGTTTGATACATTACTCAAAATATAACTGACTACTGTGAATATTTTTTAATATGAATCTATTCAATTGATGATGTAAAGTAGTAATAAATAGATTTAAAATACTTAATATGGTATTTTTGTGGCGATTACTGACGACTTTTTACTTGGGACGACTAGTTCGGTGTGATAACACGGGCTCACAATATACCAGCCCGTTATGCACTTGAATTGAGTATTGCTTAGTGAATTAGGAAACCGGAGGCCCATTAAGTTATACCGCTTAAGCGGCGTAGAAAGCAGAATGTGGCAATGTTATATATGCGTGGAGTTGATCTTTTACCGTCCGGGGCTCCGCTTGTCTCAATAGCCACTATATAATTAAATAAAAAATAATAATAATGGTAAATAGGACTTAAATACACAGACAGAATCCAGATTGCTTAAGTGTTCTTAATTTATTGTTGCCAAAGTTTAACGTTATCAAAATTGCGGTGTCTATTTATTAATTCATACAATACATTTATTTTAATTTCCTAACTAAATTACTTTTAGGTCACACTATGATTAGTAACTTTTGACCCCAAAAAACCCAATAATTACCAACCCTCTAGACCAGTTATTTATTTGGGCAATAAATCACTTCTGAGTGCTATACTTACATAAAGCAATCAACGTTTGGATCTAGTAACTCGCAACGTGACAGTTTTCTAAGAAACATTAATCATTTGATTTTTGTCTCATTTAGTACCCTTATTATGTTCAATAGCTTTATTTTTATTAGGGGCTATTTTGGAGGGTTGGTTCTGAACAATAATCCTCAATATATAATACTTTTCATCGTTTTTTAATAACGGAAGGATATAATTATAATAGAAAACTGTGTTTCTAACTTTAGATTTAAACAAATACGATATTCATAATAATAATAGTTCAAAAGATTAAGCAGTGACAGTTTGAGTCTTAAATAATGTGTTTTCAACTTGTATATTGAGTGCCTCGTAGCTAAGTGGTTTAATAGGTCTACCATGAAGCCAGAGGTATCGGGTTCGAACCCGGTCCGGACAATTATAATTTAATTTATAATTTATTCGGTCTCTGGAAGGGCTTGACAGTGGCTGGGGTGAAAGTCTTAATATTGTCACATCCATGGAAGAGCCATGCTTAAAAATGCCGCTTATGAGGCGTTGAAAGCCGGTAACACAACCAATGCGCGGACTGTGGCGCGGTTGTCCATAGGCGGCGGTATTCTCTTACCATATAAGAGACCCACCTGCTCCGTTGTCCGCTATACTATAAAAATATATATAAAAAAGATAATTCGAGGGTTACTTTTTCAATGAAAATAATTTAAAGGAATCTTTCGTTACATTCCACACATATCGGGGCTAATGTTGCTCTAACAATTGTTGGGCGATCATGGATAATGATAGAAAGTGGAGATCGTAGAACTATAATTTTCCAATTTCCATTTAATGCATACTGTCACTTGATCACTTTGACGCTTAGTAAATCGATGCGATTAGATTACTCGAAACACTTTTAACATACATTTTCTACTAAAAGCCCTACTGACAATGTGTAAATCATTAGTATAATGAAACCAAGATATAAAGTTATAGTACAAAGTTAAAATATTATCACCCCGATGTTTGTCGTTCTACGCTCTGTGGAATCAGCTGCCAGCAGAGGTATTTCTAAACGGCTAGGGAAGGGACCTACAAGAAAAGAGCGTATTCCTTAAAGGCGGGCAACGCACCCGCGGCTCTTTAAGGGCTAGGGGTGTCCACTGGCAAAGGACCGTATATCCTACGTGAGCCTCCTGCTCGATTGCCACCATTTTCTTTTAAAAAAAGGCTCTATCATTTCTAGTTCATTAATATTTTAAATTGGTAACCAATGATTTGACTGGTTACTTATTAACTTTGAGTTTAATATCTACAGACTTGAGACATTAGAATTCAATTAAACAAAACTGATTCTACAACAATGTTTTTTTATTTGTGCCGTAAGTAAAATTTTGTGTTGTGTGTAAAGAAAATTTTTCATATATATGATGTAATATCTGTGATTCTATGTGTACAGTTTCAACATGGTTCTCGGTCGGCTGCCCAGGCACCGGCAGACCATGTAATGATGGTGTTATTTTGGGCTCTACTGACTTCTTTGTCTATATGGAAATGCAATAGGTAGGTACGTAAAGGTCAAAGAACCCGAAAAAAAATTATGATCTATATTCCAAAACAATTGCAAAAGACACTCAAAGAAAATGGAATAGAATATTGTAACATTTTTAAACTCTCCTTATTACAAAACAAAAAGGAAGTTGTGTTAATCATACATTAATTATGAATACTACATTCAACCTATACTACCGTTTCTTAAATTTGTACAATTTTGTTATTACATAGAAATTAGAATATGTAGATAGATAAATTCGTGTATCATAACACTAAAGTACATACCAATTTGAAAAATAATTTAAAACGATAGATAATAAGAAAAAATACAGCGCTTTTAAAAGTACTTCATAGTTAAAATTGTGCCGTATATTTTCAGTTCATGTCGAATACGAATTTCTTTATAGAAATAGTTGACTATAAAAAAATCTACAACAGATGTGGAAACTTTTGTGTACTTACATTGTTCTATTATTGCTTGTTATAACCACAACGCACAACATACGATGGAAAGACAATTTGAATGTATTGAAGTATGACAGGTCCCGTGTTAGTTCCCCTCGTTAGTTGGACAGATGCGCAAGCGCACCTGTCGCAGCGCGTGCTCTAGCGTAGATCCTTTTGGTTTAGGCGCTGATGACATAGCTCGAATCGCTATGAAAAATAATACTTATAGAAAAAATTAAAGAAGTATATAAGTTTCAAAATTATAATTAATGTACATTTGTTGGTAGAATTATATAACTTAGCAATCGAAACGTCTTTAAGATAAATGGCATTGGATTTGGAAACTTACTTTTTTATAGTATAGAGGAAAACGGAGCAGGTGGGTCTCCATTATGGTAAGAGAACACCGCGACCCGTGGACAACCGCGCGAAAGTCCGCCCGTGTTGCCGGCTTTTTACGCCACTTAAGCGGCACTTGTAAGAGCCTCCGATATCCTCACTCACTCAGCGAAACAAGTACAAGTACCGTTTCACGTTGAGCATTCTGTGAACCAGTGGTATCGCTTCGGACGAGCCGTCCGATTTAGTGCGTTCATATATGCTTCAGCTTGGTTCTCCCACGGGTGTAATAATATTAAAATATTTGCCCGGTCACTGTCAAGCCCTTCCAGAGACCGAATAAATTATAAATTAAATTATAATAGTCCGGACCAGAATTCTATGGTCGATTCCCTCTCGCTTCGTAGTAGATCTATTACACCACTTAGCTATGAGGCTCTTAAAGGTCGAACCAAAAACACCAAAGAAGTTGAACTTAACAGGTTGTTAGATGTTAGTGTTTACTTTGACTTATGTATAAGTGAAATCCGAACTTAGATTATAGTTAAGTTGCAAAACTAAAATTATACTAGACACAGATAGTTCTTTTTTTACACGGTTTTATTGGAATTAACAAAAACATTACGTCTAAATTAAATTAATTAAAATTATAATAACAAATATATTGAATGCTTGTTTCTATTACAGCTCTTGAGCTACATCATTCATTATGAGCACACAATGTGAGATAATAATGGTTTTCTTTTTTTTATTTGTGTTAAGCAAACAATGCTCAGTTTTGTTTTATTATAAAATTACAAGGAAGACATACACTTTACGCTGGCTTCTAGCTAATTTCGTTCAAGTATAGAACCGACAGATATTGGTAGAAATTGATAAAATTAAAAAAGATGGAAACTTTAATATTATACTGGCACTACGCGATTTATGTGACTATATGATTACAATAATTGTTGTTTAAATTGTTAATATTATATTTATTAAAAAAGGGAAACGAGCAGGAGGCTTATCTAAGATAAAATATGGTCCGTGATTCATGGACATCCCCAGCACTTGCCCAGCCGCGAGATTTTTTGCCGGAAAATTGTTCTGGAATTAACTTATTAAATACTAGTGGACTCGGCAGACGTCGCCCTGTCCGGTTCGCCATCGCGTCCATCTAACGTGACATTTTTATGTTAATTTACACAATATCATTAGAAGTCGTAGCCTATGTGTTATTCTGATGTATGAACTATTACTTCAAAGTTTCAATAAAATCCGTTCAGTATTATTTGCGTGAAAGAGTAACAAACATCCATCCATACGTTAGGTATATACAATTATTATACATATATAATAATAAAGAAAATCTTCTTTAAAAATATGCCGACTGCTCATTCAATAACAACGACTTGCAAATCATCAGAGATTGCTATTCTGCACTAAATAAATTGCTTTCTCGACAATTGTACCAGTTCGTTCAATGATGGTATCGAGGCTAAATAAATAATGCTAAAAGATTAATTTTACTTCCGAAGACCGAAGCATTCTTTTCACTTCGTATTCATAGTTAAAGTAATAGCTTATATTAAATCATACGTGGAAATATGAATTTTTAGTGTTCTGATCTCGGTCAGAACTGGTACCGATGGGGAATTAATAAATGCTTAAGGTATAAATATATTCTACAAATAATGTGATCTTATTTTAACACGTCTTACCATATCTGTAATTGTGTGTGTGTGTTAAAATACGCATCTCACAATTACTCACTACATTCATTTATCGTGTAATAAATAATTCATTTAATAAATAGTCGGAACATATTTGAAAAATATAATATTTACTATGACTCTAGCTGAATATTATATTACCTTTAAAAGTATCAACAATTCCGAACATAGACATAACATTATAAATCAAATCGTAATGTTACGTAGAACAGTTAAATACAAATTCCCAAATATGCATAATTAACAGAAACAACAAAGGAAACGTTTCTCACATCTAACTATCGCTGTAAATAAGCATACAATAGAAGAAATCATCAATAAAATGCTACAGGCGCACTGGCGTTTATTGTCTAGCATAAGAATTAAATTTATACGATATTTCTTACGAAAATCTTAAGTCGCGGCTATAATTATAGCGAGTTTTATCCGTGGGAGAGCCATGCTGACGCACAAATTGGTCCAGCTCGTCCGAAGTGATACCACGGGCTCACAGAATACTCAGTGTGAAACGGTAGTTGTACTGTGTTTCGCAGAGTGAGTTAGATTATCGGAGGCCCTTAAAAGTGCCGCTTGAAAAAGCCGGCTTCACAACACAAAAGAATGTTTTATTAAATAAATTTTAGAGTTTAAAAGGAAAGATTGTGTTATTGTTGTGAAAGCACTAAAATTTTATTGGAATTTTGAATATGCGCACCATTTAAGATGGCTCATATTTAAGGTGGTAAAAGGAACATAGATTTCACCCACAGAAGTAGAATATCGTTTCATAGTCTACTATTCTGTTTTTAAATCAAAACAACTAAATATGTCTACATTAATTGATATTAACAAACTGAAAACTATCTGGACTTCCTCATTCACATCAACAGTTGCCTTTGCAACAGCTACACTGTTACTTTTGCAAGTAGGCAGTCCGCTTCGGCTAGAAATTGCTACACGCATCGTGTCGCTTTTGTATGTATTATTTATTTTAGTTTAGAAAAATATTTAAAAAGAACTTACTTAGAAAAATTGTGAACTGGAAATGTCAGATGACTCTGATTAGGTTATCTATTACGCACTAATGGGATAAGCTCGTACAAATTGACACCACTGGCTTAAAGAATACCGGCATAAATAGTACTTGTACTAGTTTTGTTGAGTGAGTGAGTGAGGTTACCGTAGACTCACTAAGATATACAACCAGGCCACAAGGCGCGGTTTGAGGCGTGTTTGTACGTAGACAATCTCTGCCCACCTGCTCCGTTCAGCAATATAATAATAATAAATCAACAGTTGTTACGTCTATTAGATTAGCTTAGTCATTGATAAATCTTATTATACCGAGTTCCTCTAAAAGAATGTACATATGTATGTGTATTCAACATATACATATATTCAATATAGTGTGTGCAAAAAACTATTCGTTCTATACTAAAATGTATTCACTAATACTGAAATTAATACGCAAGTGTTTATTCCGAGACAAAATCGCCACCTATGTAGCCACACACGCACCGGCGTCGCTGGTACTAAGTATTCAGCCTCCGTCCGTTACAAGAGGTAAATGAAGCCACACCATTGTAATACTAGGCCATTGTTGTCGGACTTACATTTATTACGTTTCACTTTCATTAATAATTGTTTGGTGTAGGTACCTAATCTAAATTATTAAGACAGCTTTATAGCGCATCTGAAATTCAGTGTTTAGTTATGATTTAAGGACGCTGTGAATGGACACTTAATGCGTATTGTGATCAAATATAAATTAATACTGGTTTATGCGTTCTCAGTTTTAGGTACAATCAATATACAATGGAATTTTAATAAGCGTTATGATTGGAATTTGTTTGTTTTTGCGACTGATACCTAACTACCCTTTAAGGTTAGCAAGGAACCTACTATGTCTATGCTACCCAACTATGTCTGATTGGTGTCCATGGGCGGCGAAAGGCTTTCTAGATAAAGTACCCGTGTGCTTGCTATTCTAAATCACTAAATCAAAAGCACTTGATCATTTCTAATATTTCCTATAAAAGCTAAAACGGTTAGTGATTAATCTTAGATGTCTTTCAGCTTTTCTAAGAAACGAGATTAGGTAAAGAACTACAATATCTGTAGACCACACCTTATAAACCTTATAAAGTACACCTTATAAAGGAGTGATGGAGCTATTTAAGTCTGAACGAACTAATTAGTCATAAATAGGGAATTTATAATAATATTTTTTTATAAAAAAATCCCTCAAAACGATTGAAGTGCAAGAATTTAATATAGTCCATAACAAATTTCTATGAAATACAAAAACTGACCCAGTTAAAATTATAGCCTGTAGTTTTTACAGCCAAATCACGAACGCCATAACTGTGGTGGTCATTTTCATAAGTTTTGACCACAGTTTGTTTACTGTATAACTTACTTAGGAAATTAAAAAAAAATATTATAGAAATCTATGGTAGGAATATAGGAGACATAGAATGGGAAATTCAATGTATCTTGTACCTATGCCTAGATTTAATTCCAACAATGTTTAACTAAATTATCATACTTTTTATTTATACCTATAATAAAAAGGTGTGGCAAAAAAATATTTTACTTAACTTATTTATTATTTAGCGTGTTGGATCGTTTTTGTTTAATTTATCACGTTGTAAAGTTATAAAATGGCGATTATTCATATTTTCTATTTATTTTTATATTAACTAAAGTTTTCTTCCTAAACTGTTTCCTTTATATTGAAACAATGCAATTTGAATCTTTTACCATTTTTTTCACAACTATACGTGCTGTAATCTGTTTGCGAGGTATTGCACTCTCGCCTCCACCTTCGGACGTTTCCGGGGGAGGCCGCGCGTGACGCCACCAGTCACGCAATAGCTACCACAACACGTCAGGAAATTTTGAATGAATAGATTTGTTTATCAAATAGCGACACCATAAAAGACGATTATTTTAATTCAATTTACAAAAACTATTGTATTTTTTCTTGTAAGCCTTAAACTGCGGTTAGACCGTTCTTTCATATTTATGGTAGAATTTATTCACGTTGGATATCTGATAAGCTCTAATAGCTATCTACATAGTTTTGTTGTACTTATAATTATATTATTATTATGAAGTTAATCCATGTAACTATTTAGTTTGTTCGTTTTGTTCGTGTTTTCGTTTTGTATACCGCCAATCAAATAAGCTTTTTAAAAAAATTAAAAAGTAACAAAATATTTTATATAAACTATTATCGTAATGAGTTTTTTTTTAATTTTATTTTTGATAATTTATTTATTTAGTCAAAGCTGTCATATTATGTTGTATCTAGGAAGAGTTCCATGAACTGTTTACAGTCACGGACAGAAGAACAAAGACTTGTTCGGATCCCTTTAAAATTATATTTTTAGTAAAAACCTAGTAAGTAAAAAAAATTAAGTAGTAAGTTTTATTGTACAAAAATTAATTGGCAGTAGTTATACTGAGATGAAAGTTACTGAACTGGTGCGTGCCTCTGGAACTTATATAAGACTTAAGAGGTCCGTGGACTTCTAGGAAACAATAGAAACTCAACTTGGGTTGGATAGAAGAAAACGAAAAATATAAATTTATTGTTTTATTTTCATTTTATATTAACTGTTATCGTCAGTATTGGCATCTTTACAAAATATAATCCCTTTGTTGAACGGAAGAATTAAACATATATTATTTTGGCAAATCCAAATTCACCTAAATTACATAAAAGAACTTAAAAAATATACATTTATACAACTATTTTATATAGATCTTAAGCTATAAAGCTTAAAACATTGAAATCAGAATGCATTAATCTCATATTTACAGAAAAATTTACAAAATTTACATTAAAGTTATGCACCGACTTACCTTACGTACAAATGAAATTATGATAATAATTATTGATCAGTTAGTTTTCAGATCGAATGGTTACGATGACGGCATATTTACAACTAAACATTCAATATTGCACGTTTAAAAACGTCAATCCTAATAAAATTTAAATCACAAAACGCTGTTACCAAACAAAACTCCTAAGCCTCTACCAATTCAGTAGTCTCAGTAGTCTAGACCAATTCATGTCTTACACATATTTCTCTAATTATCCATAATTTTTCATCACCATTTTGTAATTTAACTTAGCTATAATAAAATTATCAAGGAATGAATAATTTAATATAAACGCGTACATGGGCTACGTTTTCAAACCAATTGAATTGATACTTTACTTGTTTGTAATACATTCTTGACGAGGATTTGAAGCGAGAGGTGGCACAATAGGTGGCAATTAGGTCCTATTACAGTTGGTTTAAAACATGTAGCCCAAGAAACGTGTTGACGCCATATACAAAGCGTTTTTGGCCAAGCTTCTCGGTGGTCTCTTCCTACCCTTGTGGGTAATATTTACACTCGAACCCACTATATTTTGGCATATATTTGTGACTCACCGTTTTGTACGTGTATGCCATATGGCACTAACGCTCAGGCACCGAATAAGGCACGTTTTTGTACGAATTGTACTACGATTTTATCAAATGCTTCTGCTAGATAGTATATCTACTAAGTAACTAAAGTTAATACAGCGTACTAGAAAGTACAGGCAAGTGAAGCATTTAATAAAACCGCCTCACGTATAAAATATATAAATTCATCTCATTTTGAACATACCGAACTGTTATGGCACCCGTTTTCGTACGTTATGTTGTTAATGATTCAATAAAATAATGTTTAAACTCAGCTCAGTCTTCAACCAGAAATCTCAATAGGCAAATATAAATCACAGATTTTTACGAACATATACGGTGCCGTGTTTTTCAACACTTCTATTTTATACCATTACCATCTATTAATGTGTTAGCAATTATATTTGTTCAATAATTTCCAATTTCATCTTGTGCAAATTCTATATTTTCAACGAGAAAGGAGCTTCGGTCATAATTGACCGAAACAATTGCTAGCAAGCAGAGGAAAATTGAAATGGCATACAACAGTCACATTGCGAAACAATCTCATTCAATTACTAAAATACCCGATTTTTACGTCATTATCAAAAAATAGTATTGCATTATCTTCCCCATTACAATATAAAACACTTTGAAGTCTATCGAACATAAGAATATGCCTTCACACTTGAACTCCGAGTACTCTATCGACTACAAATTCGTACCGAACCTCATCCTCTTCGCTGATATTGAGTTCATTTTCGAAATTTGCCTCTGGCATACAAGGATTCTTGCATTCAACGGGTTCTTGGCTCTGAGCCGTCTTTTCGAAGGACGTCTTAGAAGATCTACCGTCAGGAGTGCTGCGTTCTTCCAAATCTTGTTCCCAATCGTCATCAGAATTACCATCATCCGGCAATGTGGGTACAGTGGTTTTGGGCCGCGTGAAGAATGCCATTTTCTCTCTGTAAAATAAGAAATACTCATAAAGAATCGAGAATTTCTATTTTAAAAAGCAGTATCTATTCAATTTTATAACACACTGCTAGTAATTTGAATTCTTGGTATGTGTAAATAATAAAACTAAACTAAACATGGGATAATAAAAATGCATAATTATGTTTAAAAAATACAAAAAGTTCTTTTTTTTTAATTTGAGAAATGTAATTATTTTTTTAATAAGATCTAAACAAGACCTAGACAAGATAACTAAGATAAATTCTAGTTTTTAATTTATATTTACAGTAATGCATTCAATAACTCACTTAAATGTAACTAGGTCTGGTTTCCTTCCTCCTTGCCTGGACTTCCTGAGGCGGTAAATTTCCTTGCATGTTCTCTGGAACAATTTCGAAACTCTGTCGTTGCTCGAGCTCTCTGGCGCTGAGATCAGCCTTCGAAGAGTTTCGTCCTCAGCAACCCACGCTGCTATTGTGGGGTCGCCTTTGGCACAAGCTTCTTCTAGCCTATGAAAATATACACAAATGTAAAGAAATATACGATGTTTATTTAATCTTAATCAGAATTGATATTGTAAAAATAAATAACATTAAAATGAAGATAAATTTGAGAAAGGGTAATTTGGCTATAGTAGTTTGAATTACTGATCATCGGACGGAAGAGTGCATGCTCATCGCTATACGAACTTATGGCTCTAAAATATATATATTTTTTTAATTTAAACGTAGGTAAACGAGCAAGAGGCTCACCTAGGGCTTAGCGGTCCTCCTTCCATGGACATCCGTTGGCCCTTACAGAGCCACGGGTGCTTTTACGGTCTTTTAGGGATGCATTTGTGAATTGATAGGAATGTTAATTTATAAATACCGTTTCTTTAAGAGCGTGAGATGGGCGATCTCCTGCCGTAAGTCAGCGAGACGCGAATGGTGTGCTTTCAGGTCCAGTGACAGATCGAGTGAGGTGCGCGCACTGCGCTTAGAGGAGCTGTGTCTCACTACAGCGCTACGAACGCGGCCCCATCTGATAAAGACAACAGTAAGTTCATACATGGAAATTGGACACATTACACTCGTAGAACAAAATACTTTTTAAATGAGAATTATGGCAAACGTGCAGGAGCCTCACCTGCCCATACACACTCCCGGTCCTTGATGGGCCACTGGTGCGTTGCCGGAAAACTTTTAAATAATTCCCAGATAAATGTACAATAAGCTTATTTATAATACCTGAGCCTAATCATTCACTGTTCTTAAATTGAATATAATTTTAAAATATACACAGTTTTAGATTCCTTAATTTTTGATTAAATATAGAATGATAAAGGAATAAAATTTTTAAATAACAGAAATGATACCATCTTACCTAAGAGATCGCCTTTCTTTCAGTGACCTATCGAAAGGAATACCAGGTGCGGTGGGAGGGTGAAGCACTCTGCGTGCGTACTGAGACATTGACGAGTCAGATTCTGAACGGTTCAATCTGAAATAATTATAATAAAATATTGCTATAGTTATAATGTTTGCCAAACAAGTTCAATGTTATATGTTGTGTTCTTACAAGCGTTTTGATATACAAAATTACTTTTGTTATTAATAATAAAATTTACGTGTTGAGAAAACAAATGCATTTTTACCAACCTACAAATATAATGTCCTTTGCCGATACTTTGCGGTTGCGGTGAGAAGGTTTGAGATCGTTTTATGGTCGCAAGCGACTCTACTTGATTTGTGCTTACTTGTTGACTTCTCCTGCAAAAACATCCGTCAGGTAACATTACTTAAACTGCTCTTTTAATAATTTACAAATGTGTATATATTTAGCTCAC
>DWCF01005360.1:0-14390 GCA_018230265.1 Delias oraia
TCATAATTTAATCAAAACTATAATAAATACTGTCACAACAGATATATTAAATATAAAACAGATACTGTCTTTTTTTTACTTTTTGTTTCATTAATAAATCTTAATAAGTGCTGCCATCTAATGGTGGTTAAAATAACAATTAAAACAATCTGCATACAATCCAAATTACATTTGTTTACGTTTCAAAGCAACTTCCATATAAAACTTGACTAAAGTTTGACACAAGCCACTACAACAATCTTATTTTTTCATATTATGCGATTCTCGACAGAAATATAACAAGAAACATCACATGCTCCGTATTAATTTGTACCGGTTCTATTCATTACGTGACTATAAACACAACTCTATTCAGTAATATTCACATTTGAGGATATTTTTAGACATAAAAAACACAATTTTACACATAAAAAAGTAATTACAGTGATATCAAACTCGGTCAGTCTTGATAATTATTCTGTTTATTCTAAAAGAATCGGACAAATCTAGTTTCACGAGGTAATCTTTTTAAATTGTAAAACATCGAGAGCTTACACGCTAGATTGTGACTCGAAACATTTCAGAATACGGACCAATAAGTAGTTCAGAATAAAATAAATAATCGCTTTTCGTTAATTGTTTGGACGAGTGTTGCGAGTTTTTCGACATTTTCACTTCTTCGAAATGTCATAACCCTTCCAGACAAGACTAACGTGTTTTTTTTACATTTTTCAAACTTTTCATGCAGATATTATGTTTTATACAAAATAAGCTAAAGGACAATTTCAGATGATTGCACTTTCAAAAATCTATGTCTTATGAAAATAAACAACAACGTTTTCTCATTGATCGAATTCCCGTGCCATTAAGTGTCCCTTTACTATATCAATAAATTATATATTAAAAATAATCCACTGTAATCGAATAGAGTATTTAGAAACAGCATTTTTATTGAGCAAAGACAAGACTTGCCAACACTTTATTTCATGACACAAAAAGAATGGCTTAGATGCTCTTGTCTCTAGTAATTGCGGCTTGGACTATAGTTAATCTATTAGTCTAGTATTATTAAGCACGCCACAATAAACCTCCCTTAAACCGACGGCGAAAAGGCAGAGGTTCTCAAGATTTTTTTAGGAACTGACTTCAAAATATAAAAATCATTCGTGGTCCCATATAAAATCTACCGACATTGATTGTTTTATCGTTTGCTGTGTACTTTTAAGCTGCTTTTTATATATATATGTATATATATATAAATATATTTTTAATATTTAGAAGTTACATCTTAACAACTATCAACTAAAAAGTCATACTACTTATTAATATTATTATTACTACTAATAAGTAGTATAACTCTTTTAGTTGATACAATCGCAATTCTATAGTCTAAAACGGCCAAAATCATTACTTACTTACAAAAAGAGACAAATAATGTATCTCTTAACGGCTTAAGAAATTTTACAATAAGAAATTTAACTTTGGACATACGTACGTTCGCTCATTAACCAATACTTTATTTTAATAAATTGTCATATAAGGCGTCAAATGAGAACTACAGACACCACAACCTTTACAACGCTCTATGATTATGTTTAGAATGGTGAACAACATTAAATCGTTTTGAATTTGTACACGATCAGTCACTATTGAGTTTTAACAATTCACTTACATAATATTGCTTTTTTGGTGTTTTATTTAATAGCCATAGTTTTAGATAAGGCACGGTACAGATGGGAGACAGGCAGAACTACCAAATTGTAAAACTTATGAAATTATCATGATTAAAAGTCAAATCCATGTCCGATTCGATCACTGATTGCATTAACACTGCAAATAAATTCTCCCAAGGATGCCTCGATTAATATTCGCCAAAGGTTATTGGGCGTGTTAAAAGGCCGGTCGCGCAACAAAAGCACAGTTGTCATGTTACACGCTGATAAGTAACTTAGGCACAGGGACGGTAATAACAAACACGACACACCCCTTTTATAGCTAGACCTTTCATTTCATAGACATTTCATTTGGTCAAAGTATAAAATTTGAATATTAAACCCCATCTGCACCGAAGAGATCGGCAGTGCGAATTCCCATTGTTTTTTCTTTTCAATTTTACCAATAAAAAGATCTTACATCTAGCAGAACTAATTTTGTTCAGCACTATAGCCAAGTGCCTTCGTTCCGTAAAATAACATTTCGCATGACAGCTCTCACGTCAAAAATATTGTCACAGATTGCGTCGCATTGTCACCGGCAGCCCCAGGATGTCACTATAGAAGGCTCTTGTCTACAGCAGAGAAGCCTACTCACGTCACGATACCATTTTAACCTAACATCGCGTGCGCTCATTAAAATCTTTTTGAAACACAAATGAACCATTCGTCAGAACAAATTTAGTTCGGTCCAGTTTGACAACGCATTACAGATTATTCAAAACCCCTCGAGTTACAATTTTGAGGTTATGAGGGGACGTCTAGTTCTAATGAAGCCTTCTAATCTCACGCACACGATCGTCCTATTTATACAATACGGATGTTATCTTCATTATAGTTTACAAAATTAACCTAATCAGTTAGGCTTGTACTGACGTCTGTGGCAGTGTTTTCTAATTGCAGGCAACACATGACCAGCTGTTATAATATGTATCTAAGATAGAACCGATAATATTTATCACAAGCTTTCAGCTTGATATATGGCCAATGAGAAATTGAACAATAATTACAATAGTTCAACGGTTTTCTTTTATTTTCCCACCTCCAAATAAAGATGATGCGAAACAGATGAAAAATATAAAGGGACGTTGTTATCATTTAATTAATTAATAATAATTAATTATTATGATCTCTGTTACATAAGCATCTAACTGAGAAAATTAATTCGTAGACACCGTCTCTTCGCCTCTAATGAGATGTTAAAGCAGCCAATATGGTATTAGCATTTTGTCAATACCTACCTCGCCTACACAAACCGCTGATCATGGCCCTCCATTAGGAATTAATCTTATGTTCACACACTAACGCTTACATTAGCTTTACTCAAATAAATACAATCAAAACTATGTGTCGACCATGTTATTGCTTGTGATGAGTAGCTTCGCTTACCAATACATTCTAATCATTGGGAATTCGTTACTATATAATATATCACTATGTCACACTTTATACACTACTATAGTGCAGCCACCAAAGCCCACATTAGTCACTTAATCACACTTTACAACAGTGCATCACACTACTGTATCGATATATGAACGATATCACTTCAACAATGACAAATGACTACGTAATACATCACTATTGAAACCCGAGTACTGACCAATTAGCATCAGTCATGTAACGTATACGACCAACTGTACTGCCAAAGATGGTCACACATCACAGCGGTCTGAGTAGTTAGTCAAGTGGTCCGCGGTTTTCGCCGATGCGTTGGCGGCGGGTATCATCGGGGCTGCGCAAACTGCCGCCTTTTTTTATTAGTACGCGGCTCGCGGTACCGCGACGGGGAGGGGTAACGCCGCTGCTTCGAGATGAAGGAGCGACTTGCCCGCGGCTTCTGATCGCCGCTGCTCGCGATGTTGTTGTTTGTGTTGCTGCTCGCGATGTTGTTGTTTGTGTTGCTGCTGGCGGTGTCGTTCGTCGTGCTGCTGTTTGTGCTGACTGTCGTGTTGCTGCTGCTGCTGTTGCTGAAGCGCTGCTGCATCACACCTGGAAACGGCTTACTGCATGTAGGGTGGCTTTGTAATAACATATTTTATAGAGGTTTGGCGCTCCCAGTGATGATTCTGTCGATCGTTTCGCGACTACTTGAGTCCCTAGCGTCAATTTTAATCGACTACTCTTCTCGAATCAATGATTTCTGTTAATTTTCGTGTTTTAAAATATTCCTAATACCTATGTCATTGTCCTATGAATTTAAACTGTTAACTGCGTTGCTTTGTTTAGGCATAAAATGAGCATGTGTACACACTTGATAAATAAAGCAATAAAAAGGTAAAATCAATTATGTAATATGTAACTGTTAGCTTTAATGGAAACAGTGGCAAACGAGCAGGAGGCTTACCTAGCATAAGCAGTCCTAAGCCCATCGACATCGTAATATCTTTGCAAGGCAGCGAGTGTGTTGCGGACCTTTAGGGATAGGTACGCTCTTTTTTTGAAGCTCCACAGATCGCAATAGTTTGGAAATATACAAATGGCACAAAATGTCTTAAAAAACGCTCAGTTGTAGAACAACAAATATCGAAGCGATATGGATGAAAAGTAACTCTAATTAAGAAAAATTGCAACTTAAAGGTGAGTTAAAAGATTATATTTTTTCTTTTTTTTTAAACATCGCTGGCAAACGAGTATAAGGCTCACCTAGGGGATGCGGTCCTCCGCCCATGGACATCCCCAGCCCTTGCAGTCACGGATGAGTTGCCGGCCTTCTATTCAATTAGTTTCCATACCTGATGGTATATTATTAAAGTCCGAGTTGCTTGTGATGTGGTGTATAATGAGGCTTTGGTGTGCCGAGACACGGCGCGGCGTCGGCGACGAGCACTGGAGTGCCGACAGAGGCGGCGGTGAGGTGCGGCGGGCTGGATCTCCGCCATTCCCGCTCGCAGCGCCGCCAGAGCCGTCCGACCAGTCCTGCCATCACACACATCGGTTCATCGCAGGAGCGAGAAAAAATCCATAATATTCAGAGAGAACAGTGCATATGGTTGGCTAAAAAACTAAACATTTAAAACGATACACACCATAAATTGTTATTATACAACAAAATAAACCAAGTGAAAAAGAGAAAATAAAAATTTAAAAATGGGAAATTTTCAGCTTTCTTCCCATACGAACATAAAAGTTTCTAGCACCAACAGAAAACATTGCAAAAGTGAAAAACAAGTAGGCATTTTTGAACAGATAAATTTAACCATGGAATAATTTATTAAATTTTAAATATGATTATCCGAAGTTTGGCAAAAGACAAGTTTTATAAATGTCTAGCCAGAAATGCTATAGCGGACAACGAAAGTTGCAGATTTTCTATATGGTAAGAGAGCATCGCCGCCCACAGACAACCGCGCCACAGACCGTGCATTGGTTGTATTGCAGACTTTTTACACCACTTAGCGGCATTTTTAGGGCGAGACACAATAGAAGCACCTTTTCAAATACAACTACCATCTCACGTGAGTATTCTATGAGCCCGTTTAATCACATCGGACGAGCCGGCCTAATAAGTGCGTAAGCAATCGCTTCAACATGGCTCTCGCATGGGTGCCACATATATTAATTATATTTGTATTCAACATTGAAGAATAAAATCCTTAATTTTCCTCCTAAACCCCACCCTTTTTAATATCATTGTTCCAATTAAAATTTAAATGGCCAAACAACTTTTGCCGGCTCAACTGGTGCTTCAATAGTTACCGGCTCGCTATCACTGGGTTCCTTAGGGACGGACAGGGCGGCCGGCAGCTGCATCAACTGCGGCGGCTGGTGCGGGAAGAAGAACGGCTGGAACGTGTCCTGCACCCACCGACGGTACTGAAGCACGTGATCGGTGACGCGCACCACGCGGCCCAGTCCGCTGTAGCGAGAGCCCATCGCTCCGCTGACCGCCTGCTGCAGAACTATGTACCCGTAGTCGAACGCCTGCCGAACATAATCATTGAGTGTAATAAAATTGCAGTTATTTTTTATTCTATTGCGGACAATGGAGCAGGTGGGTTCTCCTATATGGTAAGAGAACTGCACCGCCCATAAACAACCGCGTCATAGTCCGCGCATTGGTCGTATTTGAAGGCTTCTTACGCCATCAAATCGTAATCAAAAAAAGTTAAATGTAATTTTATTTTCGCTTTATACTAAAAGATAGAGAAATGTTTAATGATTAAAGTTAACATTCTTAGTAATGTTTACATTCTTTACACATTCTTCTTAAAATATATAAGATCGTAGACACCTAAATTGAGTTATCGATTTTTTAGCTTCCTGAATAAATGACCTATTAGGTTGCCTGCCTTTGATCCTAGAGGCCTCAATTATATAATCACTATTTTCTTATCGTATAGCGAGTAACAGAGCTGACGGGTCTCCTCATGAAAAAACATTATCCTCTATATTTGTGGTCGTACGAAGCGTATATGTTAATCCAAAATCTCAGCTAACTAGAGAATAACTTTCATGAAAATCTGTCCAGCCATTTTTGAATTATATATGGTCTAACTAACCTGATCTTGTTTTATTTCTATATATAATTTTGGTACTTGGCAATTATTAATATCTGTTTATCTTTGGCAATTTATTTTGTGTCTTATCAATGACATGGTGGTTGGATTTGGTTTGCTATAGGAATATAGGTTTGCTAAATGTTGCGTTCAGTTTATGTTACTTTGTTCGAAACAATTCACATTGTTTTATTATCTTACACTTTATTAAACATTTTTCTTCTTAATTAAAGTTTTCTTGAAACTCTGGTCCCGATTAAACATACTTTATATGTATTTATATCTACAGTTGAACCCCGACATAAGCGAATTCGACTTACACGGCAATCGCTCGGACTCACCTATCGCGTAAGTCCGGGGTATTACTGTACACATATTCTAAATAAAGACATATAAGTAAAGAATATAAATACAGACATATAAATAAAGTTTGTGTGATAAAGTATATATCTATTTAGATATAGTATAATTATAAACTATGTCACGCTTTGGGAATCAGATGTACATGGCAGGCATTCTCAGAGCAAATTTTTGTTATAATAAAATATCTTATGGCACCCAAAAAACTACACTCACTGAGTTAGTTCGCCGGTTCTTCTCCCTGGGATTAGCTTGGAACCTTTAGTAGACTAATTTTGTACGTTCAACGAACTACTTTTTTTATTTATGTTGAATAAAAATATTTCATTTCAATCAAAACGATAACTTACATACATAGAAAGCATATTCAGCGCCCAATGGAACGTGACGTGGAGTTTTTTTTAAAATTATTTTTTAGTCTTATGTAAAGTATTGTATAGTGTACCTGTTTAACTTGTAAGGCACCGTAGCTGGAACGCCCGATGTCGTTCCCCGGTGCGAGCGGATCTTCGATGCAAAGGAGTGAGGGACGGTGGCCGTCGTTCATCTCCTGTAACGAAATCAAATAAACCCAGATTATATAAAAATATATATATGTATAAATTATGGACTTAACAGGTCGATGATAATGCTATAAAAAACTTATTTAGAACGTTCGTTTTTCGTATTTTTTTTATTTTTAATAAGAGGTAAGGTAATTTAATGAGGTAAGAGAACACCGCTGCCCTTAGACAACCGCGCATTAAGTCCGCGCATTGGTTGTGTTGCCGGCTTTTTAGGCTGCTTAAGCACCTCCAATATCCTCATTCACTCTGCGAAATACAGTAAAAGTACTGTTTCACGCTTAGTATTCTGTGAGCCCGTGGTATTACTTCCGACGAGCTAGCCCAATTTGTGCTTCAAGATATGCTTCAGCATAGCTCTCCCACGGGTGAATACTAAAGAAAATATGAAAAATAATTAATATGAAGCCGAATGAAGTGCTAAATTAACACTTATTAGCATTTATGTATGGTCCAGAGATGACTCCGCGGAACCCCATACATATAATCGCGAACCATAGCTTGGGAAACACCGTTTTATATGATAAAACAAGAGTTTTACTCAATTTTTATCGAACATACCATAGATATAGACTACACATTCCAATCGTACCAAGCGACACACCAAAATGCCTTTTACCTTCTGTATATCATCCTTGGAGACATAACAACCGCCATTCTTCACTCGAATCGCCGTCTTCACATAGTTGAACTTACGTCCGTAAAGCTCAAAGAACTCGATGAGCAGAACGCCGAGATTGTGGGACTGACGCAGCCTCTCCGGCCTGGGGTGCAGTTGGAGGAAGCTGATGCACATCAGGATGAGGGAGTATGACGAGATTCCACCGGTGAACACTTCGTTCAGATCTCGCTGGAGTAGGAACTGCTTCAGTACCATCACAAGGCGAGATAGCACTGGGTATTTCTCCTGCGAAATATCATAATTTATATTATAAGTGGTCCCGGTAGACGTCGTTCTGCCAAAAAACCGATAAAATAAAAACATAGCCTCCATTTCTGTGGTCGGGTAAAAGTCTCCTATGTCCTTCTCATGGTACTAAACTACCTCCCTACCAATTTTTAGCTAAATCAGTTGAACTGTTCTTGAGTTATAAATAGTGTAACTATTACGACTTTCTTATATATAAAGCATATATATACCTTATATGTATATATAGGGCGTCTCGCTCTTGCGCCGATGTCTTGCTCGAACATTGCTAGGTCTAGCCAATAGCAAAAGACGCTACAGACGTAAGACAGCGTACAAAAATTAAACACCTTGAATGAATACTTAATGGAATGAACGTATAAAAGCAAACACAAAAATTCATTGTAGTCAATTCAGTAGTTTAATATTTTACATTTATAGATATTTTTTATTAGCAAAAACCTTATTGTTATGACCAACAGATAAGCCGATTTTTACAACCGAGTAATCGGGATATCATTTAATCCGGGATTGAACCGGTTCCTAACTCTTATAATTAAATACAAAAAATTACAAAGACTACCTTATACTGCTTAATCAACTCGGCACTCTTGACTCCACTGCTCATGTTAAACGATATATCCACCTGCAAAATGAAAACCTTATGGATCTATGATCATTGAATAATGATCATAGACACTTATTTTATTTATGACAGCTCCCATCGAGGAGACATCCCTGATAGTAATACATCACTGTGTTGCCAGTTTGATCACCATCATTTCAGCCGTAAGACGTCCACTGCTGGAGACAGGCCTCCCTCTTTGACCGCCATGCATACCTGTCGAAGGCGACCTGCATCCAGCGTTTTCCGGCGACCTTTATAAGATCGTCTGCCCACCAACGTTTGCGTTGTGGGGTGTATTTTTTTTGAACGTTGCTTGGTAAAGGTATGGCCACATAAGTCAAACTCGCGAGAGAAATTGCGCATGTGCATTTCTGGCTAAAAATAGCGGATCAAAATCACCCGCTAAGTATGATAGGTACATAGGCTATTAGGAAATTAAGTTTCAAAGTAATCTGCCGATAAAACATTTCTAAGTTTTGCCTTTAATTCAAATATAATAGTTTTTTTAGAAGTAGTTTTTTGTATAATTGAAAATATTAAATAAAGACCAATATTAAAAATTATAATAATTGCATCTAAAGGTATTTAATTTTAAATAAGGAAAGAGCCACCTTCCATCAATTATAAAGTAAAACAATATTATATCATAATCATTTTTCGACAAATTGGTCAAGATTTGTCGATGCAACTGTAACTGTAGGCAAATCGGGCAACGGCGTATGGGCGTAAATCGCTAAAGTCCCACTTGCGCAGGCAACATGTGTTGTCCCCTTCGCACTCTACACCACCACCATCGCCACATTCATAAGATAATTATTATAGTTCAGCGAGATATTACAATAAAATAAACACCTTAACATCAGAATATTTGTCCGTCATCTTGACAATGGGGACAGTGGCCTTCTCTAGAACTTTGATGCTCTCCTTCTCGGCTATGTCTTGGTTCACTAGCTCTCGCTCCAGAGTCCACAGGGGCAACTTTTCCCATTGACCTGGAAAAATCACAATTATAATTTTAAAACACCGTCTTGTCATTTGAAAATGTATAATCTAGCATATAAAATTCACCTGTCACGGTGATTGTAATTATACTTCTCCGAAATGGCTCGACCGATTTTCGTGAAACTTTGTGTACATTTCCGTTAGGTCTGAGAATCGGATAACATCTATTTTCCATCCCCCTAAATGTTAAGGGTTTGCCACCCCTAATTTTTTTTTCGACAATTTTTTTTTGTATTTATTATTTTATGGTACAGCATTAAGAAATATATTCAACCCCAAATTTTCAGCCCTCTACAATCAACCTTTGATGGGGACCTTTGACCTTAATGGGGATATTAGTAATTGATTATATATTTATGTAGCAAAACAACGCTTGGCGGGGTTAGCTAGTATTGTATAAATTTTGATTCATTTCGAAAGAGTTGTATGTAACCAGCAACGCACGCGTGGCCCAGCAAAGGCCAGGGTGTCCTTGGGCGCAGGACCGCATATCGTAGATGAGCCTCCTGCTCGTTTGCCAATTTTTCCATAAAAAAACACATACTGACATATCCAAATTTAACGAGGGTAGATGTAGTTCTAAAATCAATATGCTTGTTTTTTTTTCATTCAAACCGAGTGTTTTAGCTAAAAAAAACATCTAAATTAAATAAAATCATGTTTTGAAAAAATAAAAACTCATCAATGAAATGCTAAGCTATAAGACTGACCTCTGTACTTCAACCACATCGTTGGCAAATCATTTTTCTACTTAAAAAAATGGCTTCCGCTTTAAAATTGGCACAAATATATAGCTACGGTATAGAAGTTGTGAAATTTCGTATCTTTTGAAATAAATATAGCTTTATGTCAGCTGCTTGCATGGTTATTTCCTAACCAATACGACTTGGGAGCCTTAGAAAGAGCATATCTATCTCTAAACCGAAGCCAATGCACCCACGGCCCAGCAGAGAATGTCGATGGGCAAAAGACCGCTTATCCCAGGTCTGCCTCCTAAAGCTCGCCTCCAAATTTAAAAAAAAAATTGTCTATATGACTGTAATATTTTATCAGTCATATAGACAATATTTGAATTACGAATAAAATAATTATTTTATGTAAATAACTACCTATTACCCTATTCACAAGTCCCTACACAAACTTGCAGTTAGACTCCAAACTACGCAATACAATTTAATTTCCTTACAATTTCAATAGTAAATTTGTTATTTAATGTTCCCTTTACTACGCCGCTGCTACGAGAGACCGGCTCTGCAATATGTATGGCGCGTTATGAATGAATGAAGCGAACCGTCGCAAACGAGGAAATAGACATGACTCACTATGAATGCCTTTTGTGGGTTCACGCGTCTGCACTCTGAAGGTCCCGCGACACAGTATCACATACCTCGTTTAATGATACCCGTGAAAATGTATTAGAACTCTTTCAATAATAACACCTATTATACTCGCTTACTTAAACTAGAATTATTCAGTTGATTCCTGTGAAAATTTATTATTCCTGTCATATTGTTCGGTAAATTGAGTTCAAACAAGAGTGTCTGAAAACCTTTTTTAGTCGTTTAGTCACCTACAGAATATAATATGTATTAACAATATTTTAATAAATAAAAACCCTTTAACTCGTTGTGTGTAATACGTACTTAAATTTTAAAGCTAAAATTGAAGGTATTACATATTATTAAAGGTGACTAATTTATGGTTTGACATTAAAACCAATTCAATTTATCGAATTATTTAACCTCCAACGTTAAAACCGGATATAAATAACCGGATATATTACATATAGAACTATGCGGTTGTGATATTTAAATACGTTTTTTAAACATATCTAATCGTTGATTAACTACTTTACTACACTATACCACACTATACTAAATACATTTAACATTCTGTCACGCTCTCGCTGAGCTGTATTTGTGTTGCGAAAATGAGACAAAACATTTTTAAAAAGGAACGGTTTTTTACAAAAAAAATATAAGAACGGTGGCATACAAGCAGGACGCTCATCTAGGACAACACATCCTCCGCCCATAGACACCCCTGGCCCTTGCAAAGTCTTCGGCTTTTAAGGAAGACGTATACTCTTTTCTTGAAGGTCCTCAAGTCGCATTGGTCAGGAAATATCCCTCCTGGCAGCTGATCCCACAGAGAAGTGGTGCGCGGCACAAAATGCAAGAAAAAACGCTCAATTTTGGAACGACGAAGCAAACGGTATCAATCCAAACAGCTCCTCCGAACACTCCCCGTGATAAATGCAAAGTTCATTAGAGGGTAGTTACATTTATTAAACGCGACTCGCGTACTCTCGCGCATGCTACAACTACTGTACGAGTCGCTACTAATATTTAGGTACATCCAACATTCAAATATAGGTCTCTATCAAACTCACTACGGGTTGGCAGTCTCAAATTTTGACTATAAAAGTAAAAAAAATTATAATATACCTAAATTTTACGCAGCGGGCAACTGATTCATATCCTTTTCTATCCCAAGTTCAAATATCAAAAATATCAAAATTAAAAACTTTAAATTAAACATTATCACTATAATTATTGTATTTTTGTTTTTTTTAAATATTGATATAAACAATATTAATATTTCTATTGTATTTTTTAATATATTCATTTTAATCTGTACATTTCTTCGTTATAAGTATTATACTCGCATAAACAGAATATTACTAAAACAATTAATTTGAATTTCATTAAATTTTTTAACAAATAATTAAATCAAAACACTGTCAGACAAATACACTTTGGTAACTTCAGTATACATTTATTAATCAAACAGTATAAGTAATAATGAAAATAACGAATTTGCTTTACGTGCTTAATTTCTGAATTAAAAATAGCTGAGATATGGATGCGAAGCTGGCTTTTAATCAAATAGGTACGAATCTTTATTGAAGGTTCCTATGCCATTGCTATATTGAAGTATCACGATGGGACATTAAGGGTCCGTTTATAATTATAATGTAATATCCATAGGAAGACATTCTGAATTGTATTAACAGGTTTTAGAGTAAAAAATTCAGCCCATATATTACATAAACTTCAAAAGGGACAAAACCGGTTATAACCGCATAATGTACGGTCATATAGGCAACGACGACAAGAACTTTTATATATAAAAAAATAATCGCGAAATTTGTTCATCAGCGAATAACTCAACAACGCCGAGACCAAATTATTTTTATAATATGTTAGTTGCAAGTCCATGAAAAAAAATCGAATTATTACCAGAAAACCCCATATTTTTCCCATAGACACAAATATTTTCTTCGTCTAACTAAAATGTATGATATAATATAGATGCACTTATTGCTTTTCAATCATGTTTTTAGGCCGAAAATTAGAGCGATGGTAGCTTAGAACCAGTAGAAGGAAATAGGCTTCTTTTTAAACGAATACCAAAAAGGAGGGTAATTTTTTTTGTGTATCCGTTTTTCGACTACTGTGGACCCTTGGATTGCTGAGGGTTTATAATTGGACCCGGTAGGTTGCGTACTGGGCAGGACGACGTCTGCCTGGTCTACTAGTAACATATATGAAAATAATTAGGATACACTATAAGAGCGTATACTACATATGGTAGACAATTGGTCTAGAGTAAAAGAAATATGAACATACAGTCGGTACATAGAAGTCAAAGACAAACGAATCGGGATGCGCAGTATGCGAAAACCAATGGAGCTTGCAATATTGCGCCACAGTCTACAGCACCACGCCTAGTAACCGACTTATAAATTCACACACAAACCATAAATACTATTTCATATGTTTTTTTTTATTCCATAGCGGACAACCTCCGCTTTGCTCCGACGTTACCTTGGCCGCTACCCACGCCAGGAATAGCGGAGCTGCCGGGGACTGGGGCCTGGTATTGTTGTTTATCATCATGTCATTTGGGAGGGTGTTTGCCTTAATCGTCACGCTTGGCAGGCGTATTGGCGATCGCAGTTCAGTTATATAGTCCGCGGAGGACACTGCTGCCCCTCCTCCGGTAATTGTGGTAATTATGTAATTAATTTTTCAAATTGTAGAAGTATTATTTGCTTTTGATTGATTTAATGATAAATAATAGTTTAAAATTTATATTTGACTGCCTCATCGTCATCATCATCGGCCTATCAAGTCCACTGCTGGACATAAGCCTCCTCCAAAAGTAGGGTGTTTCGCCTTAATCACTTTTTGTTAGGCCGTTTAGCCGCTAGTTATTCAATAGTCGGCCGTTTGGTATTGAGGCCGCCGGAACCGACCGTTACTCATGTTCGTCTCATCCCTAGTGCAGACATAAATTAGATTTCAAAATCATTTATGTTCTCTCTTATAGGTCTTACAATGTTTCATCCCCTTGGTTTATTTGTCAGTGCAATAATGAAACTTGTTCTGCGAAGTCATTCAAGATGGAATAGAATTCACGCCTAAGCTTGGACGCAATTTTTTTTAGTTTTCAATACACCCGATATATGCTATAAAAAATGCCTATTAAAGTTTCCTTATGTTTTGTTTTATGGTATAAAGGTCTCCTATATTGTAAGAGATCACCGCCGCTCATGGGTAACCGCGTTACAATCAGTGTTTTGGTTGTGTTTCTAGCATTTGACTCTGATATACAATGTACACTCTATATAACAACACTGAAGGTACTGTGAATTTTGTAGCGTTATAAAGAGTTGTCGTTAAATGGAGAGAAGAAAAGGTGGATGGAAGACAAGCTAAACCAACTAAAGCCAAT
>DWCF01005361.1:0-14390 GCA_018230265.1 Delias oraia
TCAAGATCGCAGCGGGTGGGCGTCTTTGGGGGAGGCCTTTGTCCAGCAGTGGATTTAGATGGGCTGATGATGATGATATTTGATATCGAAATAGTCAGTACGACAAAACGACATTTTTAAATGTAAAGGCCTAATTTTTTTATTGAATAGCAAACAACGGAGCAGGTGGGTGTCCCATATGTTAAGAGACCACCGCTGCCTATGGACAACCGCGCTACAGTCCGCGCAATGGTTATGTTGCCGGCTTTTTATGCCACTTAAGCGGCATTTTTAAGGGCCTTTGATATCCTCACCCACTCGGCGAAACACAGAACAAGTGCCGTTTCAAGTTGAGTATTCTATGAGCTGGTATCACTTCGGACGAACCGGCCCAATTTGTGCGTCAGCATATGCTTCAGTATGGCTCTCTCCTGAATATTCAACATATATGAAGTACATCAGATAATAGATATGGTTTTCGTGATTTTACTGATGGTCATATAGTATCAGCTAGTTTTTATGTCATCCGTATAACAACAAGCCAGATATTTCTGCTCTATAAATCTACCTTATTGGCAGTTCTCGGTGTATGCTCTTGGTCGTCAGGACTAACGATTTAATTTATTTCTCCAGTAGTTAAATTGTATTTATTAGTACCCCAAAATGGTCTGATTTTATAACTTAATTTTTCTTAAGAAATGTTAGTTCTTGATTGCAAAAAAATATTGTTTGTTAATATTTCAGGAAGTCTTTAGCCTTTATCAAGTGTTGCTTAAATGTTAACATTTGTTCAGCTTGCTCACGCAGGATGTTGAGATATTTTAATGAGATATTTAAATAACTAAACTATATACATATAAAACAAAGTATAGTTACCATATTACTCAGGAAGGGTGGAACAGATTTTTATGTAATTAAGTATTGAGATAGCTTACAACCTAGATGCATACACTTTTTATGCGACCTCAAAAATAACAATTCGGTAATATTTTTAGTGTATCAATTTTTCTGAGAAAAATATCTGCCGGGTTCAATAGTTTTCTAAAATGATATTAATATAATGATACTTATTACATCATTTAATTTTATTAGATATAACATCATATATATATAATATATTTATATTATTATAATATATTTTTCACTAAATTTTGCACAAAAACTATTTAAATAAGAAATCACAAGTTATAAGAAAACAATTCGTTGAATGTTTATTCTTTCTATTATTAAAAACTCAAACAGATTGACACAAATACGAGATAATTCTTATAAATGTTTTATCTCAGTGAATAGAACCTAAAATGTTTTTTACACTATAGGTATCATACGAAAACTTGTCTAAAGATGAGCAAACAAATATCATAAAAAATAACGGTTTATGAATATAAACTCTTCAAACTAATTGTTTAGACAAAGAATCGCATTCACAGTATCTATTAATCACATTAAGGCTTTTTAAATAAACTTTTGCTTTTATGCTTTCAAAAAGCGATTAACACAATATTGACCAAGCTCCAGTATTCATACTGTTATGTAGTCATAGCTTCAAATAAAAATCTTACGAAGTACAGATTCATTATTATTTTTTGTATTTTAGTTTTTTATAAATAATATAAATGTTGACTTCAAAGTATTGTAGAATAATAGGTCTTTTACACAATATGGATACATTTTATTAAAATTATACATATATATCTTATAGTTTTGTGCCTGTTTTGACAAGATTGTCAAATGACTTTGGTGTGGCAGTGACAGAAAGCCGATGACAGTGATAGAAAACCAATGTTAGGCGGTGTTCCTCTCAGCACATGTTGGTTGTTTTGTTAGCCCTTTACATCGCTTAAGCAGTATAATTTGGTGTGCCCCCGTTATCTTCACTCAATTAAGGAAATGGTACTATTTACCACTAGCAGTGTGAGCCCATGATTCCATGAATGCGTCAGCGTAAACGCTTCCATCAGTAGGTGTCTATATTATAATAAACTACCACATTGAGTATTAATTCGCGCTTTGCAAGCGAAGAAACCTCCGCTTTCAAATTTACACTGGCAATATCTTACTCAACCTTTCCTAGACAGCAATATCACTTGAATAGAAGCGTTCCTTCTAACGCAACGTACACAAACCCCGCTGCATTGAATCAAAGCTGTCTGCAACGATGCATCATTTTGAACGTTCTTTGATACAATTATCGCTCTTATTCCCTTACTATAAAGCGTATATTTATGAGTTGATATTTTCACTATTGAATTGTAATGATACACTGCAGTCTTCATAAATATTAATTATTTCATGTTGTATATTTCGCCGATATGTCCATTCGTAATACAAAATACAGCTTTAAGGTTTGATAATAAAAAAATACAAAATAAATATAATGATTTCTCATCTAAAGCCTAAGTGTTCTACGAATAATGTGGCCAAGGGGTCTTGTAAGGTACTGTGTCGTTATGGGTAACGCGTTCGATTCCCAGATATGAATAGTATTTATAAGATTTTCGGTCTTTGGAAGGAATTGACAGCGGCCGGGCGGGTGTCTTAATTCTGTCTTACTAGGAAGAGTAATTCTGAACCATATGCCATCGCACTAACTGGGCCGGTTTGTCCAGAATAATACAACGAGCTCATAGAATATCAGCGTGAAATTTTACTTTTTAATATGTTTCGCTAAGTGAGTGACAGTACAGGAGGCTCTCTCAGTTATACATCTTAAACTGCAGGAAAAGCAAGCAACTCATCAAAGCTCGGACTGTGGAGCGGAGGTCCATGGGTGGCGGTGTTCTGTATGGAACAGCACACCGCTATATGGATAGGGAGCCCCACCTGCTCTATTATCCGCTTTACAAAAAAAAAACACCATACCGTTGTCCGCTTGTACGGTGATCTCTTACCATCAGGGACCACATGGGAATATAACATGATTTTATGGTATAGCGGATTACGGAGCAGGTGGATTTCCTATAAGGTAAGAAGGTATGAACCTATGAACAACCGCGCCACAGCCAGCACATTGGTTGTGACGTCGGTTTCTTACGCCACTTAAGCGACATTTTTTAAAGACTTCTGATATCCTCACTCACTCAGCGAAACCCAGTTGCGCACTATATAATGAAAAAATCTATATAAAGACGTGCTGTCTCCTTCAGACTAAAGATTTTTAAATTTTAGATGTAAGTACTATTAATAAACATTATGGAAGAAGTTTTTGTACGAAAGATGTTTTTAAATAACTTTCCTCAAGCGTGCTGAGCGTAACTGTCTTTATCATTATGGCACGTATTTCCAGTACTGTTTACCGAAGGGAGCAGTATCGTTAATTTTAACGAATGCCGGTTTTATACGGCGCAATATTTTTTATTTTTTCGTAGGTAATATTATGCTGGTGACACCCAACACAACTTTCTTTATTTTCGCATACATAAGAACTATCTATATTTTGATAATTTCAAATAAAACAACAAAATTAGCGATACATGTTTCACCGTTCTTGCCTAATACCATGAACGAAGGCAATATGTGAAATTATTATTTAAAAAACGAAAAATACAAACTTTTCTGATATAACTTTCTTAGACATATTGTCTTTGTTTATTATTCACATATATTTTTTTTACGCCACTAGTGGCAAACGAGCAGGAGGCTCACCTAGGTCAAGCGGTAATCCGCCCATGGACACTCCTAGCCCTTGCAGAGCCGCGGGTGCATTGCCGGCCTTGAAAATGTACGCTCTTTTCTTGAAGGCCCCCAAGTCGTAATGTTAAGATAGGCGTCGTCTGTAAGGTCAGATAATATCATACCTAAATTAAATTAAACCTGCAGTATAGAAGCCGCAATTTACATGTAAAACGCGAGCATTGACTTTCAAAATGTCTCCAAGAAAACTGAACAAGTGCAAGGAGTTAAATGCAAACTTTATATTGCATCTGTTTCATTGTTTGCGTCGGAGAAGTAATGGAAATGTGTCTTTTAAGTTAATTTTGCAACGACGAATAATTATATGTGCTGGAATGGTTTTAATCAGATTACTCAAGTTCTTAAACCTATAAACACATTTTAAACTTGACGAAACATACCCTATAATATACCTACAATGATTAAATTAAATGGTGGATATTGTTCTTTTTTAATCGTTTAGTGGACAACAGAACAGGTGGGTTCCTATATGGTAAGGGAACACCGCCGCCCATGGACAATCGCGACACCGGTTATGTTGCCGGCTTTTTACACTACTCAAGCGGCATTTTGAAGGGTTTCCCATATCCTAACGCACACAGAGGAACATAGTATAAGTACCGTTTTACATTGAGTATTCTGTGATATAATATTTTTGTGATCTTATTTAGATAAAGCGTGAAAATTATATAAAAAGAGAGTCTATGTTAAGCTATTGTTTAATTTTATTTATGTAGAGACAACAAAAAAAGTGCTAACGAGTAACAATTACACGTTTGCTGAATTTAAAATAAAAAAAGCAGTTAAAATTTTATTCTATAATAAGTTAAAATTACAAATTAAATCAACAGAAATACTATAAAATGCTAACCCGTCTGAGTAATTTGAATGTTATTGATAGATTTGGGAGCATTATTAAACAGTCTGCAAGCTTAGACAAGTGGCGTTCATGAATGATCATGTTTTTGATTTTATATGAATAAAGGTATGTGTGATTTGATCAGCATAACTGTAATGTATATCTAATTTCGAGGAAAAAGAACGGTTTAAAATACATTACACTGAGTTTTTGGCAGGTTTTATAGATTTGGAAGTATTTTTTAACATTATGTTAAACTAATTAGACTAAGTTACGTTGATAAATTATCATATATTTATTTATATTTGATTAAAAATATATTTAATTAGAATAACTTCTTTTTTAGCGCCTGTGACTAGCGGTCACATTTTTGCCAGTATCGTAACAACAGACATACGAGCAGTTATATAAACAAAATACTAAGAGAGATAAATCTTATATCGATAAACTAATATTATAATAACTTCAATGCCTACAGAAAAGTAAAAACATTAAATACAGATAAAATGTCAATTCGATGATTTTTCAGGATTCCATTGTTAGTTGGGAGAGATTCATTCATTTTTAAAACAAAAATAATAGAGTAGCCTAAGAAAGCCGGTTAAAATATTATGTCAACACAACATGTAGAGCAATTAGAGTGGCGAGAGCTCTCGCGACACCCATCTTGACACTAATTAGAGGTGGAATTTATTCTCTGCATTTTTACGGTTTTCTAGACAGGATTTCTTAAATTATGGACTTTAAATTTTAATGTTATGATGATTATATTTTTCAGCTATGTCTATGTCGCAGCGAATAGTTGTTTTAAATAGACACTTTTTTTATTTCTAATTTGAAATCAGCTACCTACCCTAGATGTATTTCGTGATCAATATGTGGATATTTCCAAAAAAGAGCGTCAATCTTTAAAAGGCAGGCAACGTACTCGTCTACGTGTGGAGGACCATGTATTGTAGATGAGCCTGCTGCTAGTTTGCCATCGATTTTCATAAAAAAGGTTTTGCTAAGTTGTATTTTTGGAATTGGTGACGTAATAACTGTCAACTTTTAAAAGGTACTTATGTCAGTTTCTGGACATATCTAAATATAACTATCGGTTAATATTGAAATAATTTTGAATTTTTCAAGTATTTTAACTTAAGTAACTTAAATTTCTACTCTTTGAGGTGGAATAAAAAATATTATTCACTGCAAGATGATTCTGAAGATTTATATGTAAGTGCTGAGTCAACGTTTTACGGGCCGGAGGGACATGGGGTAATGGGGTGGAAAAGACAAGGGTTACAAATACACTCATTTATAAATACTAAGTCAAAGTTATTTGTAAAGATTTAATACGTGAATATTAAGATTATGACCAATAAAAAAGTTTTGTAAAACTTATCCTGTATTAGTTTGTGTTGCCGGTTTTACGCTGCTTAAGCGGCACTTTTAAGGGCCGCTGATATCCTCAGTTACTCTGAGAAATACAGTACAAGTACTGTTAGACGCTGAGTAGTTTGTGAGGGCGTGGAGTCACTTCGGAGGAGCCGGCTCAATTAGTGCGTCAGCATACGCTTCAGCACGGCTTTCCAGCGCGCGGATGGTGAACCTCTTCACACTGAGCCTATTATATATTTCGTAGTTCAAGCTGTGAATGAATGAAACTTATTTAATAACATGAAGCAAAAACTTCTTCTAACACAGAGCAACAAAGCGCGAAATAAATTGCGTGAAACAATTAAAACAAAAGCTCGCAATTTTTTAACGCTCCCAAACTGGTTGAAGTTTTCATTGCGCATTTGTTCTCTTGTTTATTATTTATGGCGCATTTCGCTATGGTTTTTAATTTTTATCCTGCGTAAAGGCGTTGAGTTGTTCGTGTTTTCCTATTGATTTACTAATGAATCGGAATTTAATGAACGAAATTTCACAAATTTCTAGTAATTTCAATGTTGGTTCTAAAAATCTCTGAAGTTGTAAAAGCAATTATTTTTTATTTTATAAGATTTTTAAAGCGTTTAAAAATATTTTATTTTAGTATAGTTTTTCCAATTGTATAGTATTTGGAAATTGTATTTCCGGTACCAGTAGGATAGTGTATCGGAAATATACCCAATCATTCAGTTCATTGGCTTCACTTTCCAAATTATTTAATTATTACACCACTACAAGAGGTTTGGCCAAAATTGCGGAGCCTTAATTACTTTTAAATGTTAACTGCCAGTTTCAATTACTAGCAGCCTTATTGTACTTAGTCTTCGATATCTAGGCGTACCATTAAGCCGTTGACCGACATACTGGCGTAATTAAATGTTTCGCTAAATTGCTAATAAAACTTGCTAGGGTATTTCATTACCAGTCATCACTATAGGTTCATGCCTTTATTATTTTTCTTTATATCATGAAGCGAGAGGTATCGGATTCGAATGCCGGTCTGGAAAATTATAAATTATAATTTAATTTATAAGATATTCGGTCTCTGAAAGGTCTAGACGAGTGTCTTAATACTGTCGCAATGGAAGAGCCATGCTGTAGTATATGCTAACGCACTAATTGGGCCAGCTTGTCCAATGTGAAACCACGGGCTCGCAGAATACACCGCCCGAAATGGTACTTGTACTGTATTTCGCATAATGAATGAGGATATCGAAAGTCCTTAAAAATTCCACTTAAGTGGCGTAAAAAGTCGGCAACATAACCAAAGCGTGGATTGTGGCGCGGTCGTTCATGAGCGGCGGAGTTCATTTACCATATAGGAGACCCACCTGCTCCGTTGACCGATATAGAATAAAAAAATAATATAATTATAACATTAACATTGCTGAATTTCAGTTACATTCATATCCCCTGATGTACGGCGTTCCATAACTGAATGTTATGCCTTTTGTATCGCACACCACCACTCTATGGAATAAGCTGCCTGCAGAGGTATTTTAAAACCAATACGACTTGGTGACTTCCAGAAATGGACTTCTGAGTGAACTTCTGCCTATGGATATATTCTAGGTGACTTATAATTTATCGCTTATGAACAATATTTGCCAAAACATTTTTAAAGTTTCGTGAAGAATTAATAGAATGAATGCACTTTATACTGACCGAATTCTCTTTGTGAAATAATAAGATCAAGAACTGGTAGTGTAAGTTTTAAAAAGTTTATTGGTTCCAATCAGAGCCCCTGGAGTGCACTTTGAGCACTCAAAAAGTAGTTTTACAAGGTTCGCCTATGCGAGATTGTGACAAAACATACCTATTATATATGAATTTTTTAATGCGTAATAATATATAAAAATAATGATTATTAACGAGTATTACGATAAGAAAATTATTAAAATTAATTAATCCATGTCGTATTTAATATAAGCCGAGTTAAAAATTAATCCTAATTAGTTTAATAATGAGACATATAGCTAATACAGCCAATGGATTTGATGCGTATATTTCTAAGCCGATAGTCACGGATTTTTTTTAAATATCGGTGGGAAACGAGCAGGAGGCTCACCTAGGGCAAGTGGTCTGCCGCCCATGCCACACCCCTAGCCCTTACTGAGTAGCGGGTGCGTTGCCGGCCTCTAAGGAAAAAGATAATTAAAATGACAGCATAATAAGTACTATGTCAAATAGTCGCAGCTGATACTGGAATGAGTTTCAAAACTATGTCGCTTTACATTCCACTTGGCAGCGTCTATAACGGGTACCTCTTTAGATTAGTCGTTTGAGCTGAGCATGGGCGAAAAGCCGAACAGCTGAAGGATCTTTTTCAGCGTTTTGAACGCTTTTCGATATCAAAGAATATAAATTGAAATACATATTTGCATATGAAACCCTTTTTTGAAGAATTCTTCAGGCAGCTGCTAGACAAGTGTCATAAATTCCAATATTCTGTTATCAGTTGTCAACTTAAGTATTTACATCCATTACGTTTACCAATATGAGAACGGCATCGATTGAACTAGTTGTAAAGAGGATAGTAATATAATATATATATATATATATATTAAACTAAAACTTTTCCTCTATTGTAAACTCTTAAGATATTTTTAAAGAAGTTTTTTTTGTTGTTTAAATGTGACAATTATCAGTCAAGACATGCTTGCTCAATATATTAGAAGCTTCAGCATAGTTCTGCCATGTCCATCGTCCAGCCATTATAGAGTACTTTCAAAAACCAAATACAATTTAAAATTGAACTATTAACAATAAAGCCGTTCACTTCGGTACCTATGGCGTCTAAATTCAACATAAAATGAAATTCGAGTGAGATTTTTAAATTTACATGAACAGTATATATATGTATGTATATAGTTTTAGTTTAAAGGTGGTTCATAAGTCGTCTTATGTGATTAAAAGAAATTTTCAATTTTAATATTTTTTCCAAAACTCAAAAAACATTTATTCCAATAGGCACTTTTGCAAGACCATTTACAATAGTAAAGCTACCATTATTTCAGTAGATATACCTCTACGAGAAGAACCAACAAGAAAATCATTGGGTTTAATTTGTTTTTATCGCCAAAATTAAAATAGTTGGTTCATTATGTTTGCTAGTTTAAAAGGTACCAGTCGGTGCTTATGCAAAAGTTTACATGCGTCTTTGTCTTCTAGGTATTGGTTTATATTATAATAAACATTTATAGTAGTAAGTTTATTAGGAAATTCACGAAATACAGATAAGATTGGAAAATAATTTAATATGCATAGATTACATTAGTAGAACGACGTTTTGTTTCAATGGTGCAACTATTGAAGGTTGGCGGTCAGCTGTCAAAACTTTAACTAGACCAAGACTTGAATAGTCTACACTTGGATCTCGGATGTGGAGCCAACATCTGGTATCTTCCATTTCCACATAATTTATGAAATTCTTACTTCCTCTTGCATAAAGCTGTCCTTGCACAAAACTCTTCAACTTAATCCATGAATTGTTTTGTTTGCATGATATAACCTAACTTGAGGAAATTGATTTGCAGGTGAAAATTAAATACACTATATTTTTACTTTGTTATTATTCTTATTAAACGTGGACGATACTTCTTGTTTTACCATATATTATGAAAGTTAGATATATGCTGTCATGAGCTTTTTATTGACTTAACAAGAATTACAATTCTTGAATTCTAGAATTCTATCATATACCTCACAACGTTAAGGCAGCAATCGTAGGAATTCAATACGACTTGAGGACCCTCAAGAAAACAGCGAAGCTACTTATTCCTTAAAGGCCGTCAACGCACCCGTGGCTCTGCAAGGGCCAGGGGTCTACGGGCGGTGAACTGCTTACCCTGGGTGAGTCTACTGCTTATTTGTCACCATTTTCGAAAAAAAATTCGCCTGATCGTTTTTTCTCTCACGTACTTTGTAAATTCAACTATCACAAAAAATCTGTTTAAATTTCTAAGATATATAGTCTATGTTAGTCATAATTGACGTAGTTTTGTATCAGTGAAAAAAAATTCAAGAGCGATTCAATAGAACCAAGTTTAACCCTCTACATTATCTCAAACAAACAAACTTTTACTCTTTATAATTTACGTTTAGTTTATTATTTGGCAACAGTTTAGCTTTTGGTGATTTGAGTTAAAAAATGGATCAAAGCCGAAATATTAGCTTTAAATTTTTTAAATAAATATAAAAGGAGGTTTTATTTTATCACGGTAATTTTGAGTGCATAATTAAAGATATTGTCAAATATTATCGGTCATTAAGGTTTGAATTATATAATTTACATTTGTTTCAATTTAATAATTCAGTCGATTCACATTTAATTAGAGACAATTGGCTTTCCTGCTGTTTTGATGATAGGCGGTTAAAAACACTGACAAACATTTTGTATTTAAAATGTATATACTGTTTTAAAAGTTCATATGTTCCCCATATTATGGCATATTCTACTTTAAATTAATTAATATAAATATTAAATATAAATAGTAATTTTAAAATTTTAATACATATTAAAATTGAAGAAGGTTTCAAATATTATAATGATTTGTATTTTTAGATTAGTATTAATTTTAATTAATTGTATTAGTATGTGTTGTGATTTTCGTTAAGTGGTGATTCCAATAGGATAACTCTTGCGTGGCTGGTTTTTCCATACTTAAGAAATGAATAAAAACTATTTTATAAAAAGCCTGAGCTGTGAGCCGGGGTATCACTTCGGACGAGCCGGCCAAATAAGTGCGTCTGCATATGCTTCCGCATAACTCCAACGGGTGCGACAGTAT
The DNA here is from genome assembly GCA_018230265.1 of Delias oraia. Lineage (NCBI taxonomy): Eukaryota > Metazoa > Arthropoda > Insecta > Lepidoptera > Pieridae > Delias > Delias oraia. The sequence goes on from DWCF01005361.1 coordinate 10,720, forward strand.
TAAGGCACTCGCCCAGCGACTGTTAAGCCCTTCCAGAGACCGAATAAATTGTAAATTAAATTATAATTGCCCGGACCGGGATTCGAACCCGATACCTCTCGCTTCATGGTAGACTTATTAAACCATTTAGATATAAAGGCTCTAAAAATTGTGTCTATGTTATGTGTTGTACGAGCTGAAAAATATACGACTTTAAGCGTATGTTTTCAAGCCAATACAACGAAATTGGTGGCGAGATTATTCAGTCTACCAATTGATCGTTAATTGTTAAATCAGCACAGCGTGTTAGTTACGATATAAGGTTTAAATTTATTCACATTTTCTCCAATATTGAAATGTTTTATATACAAAATAGGTTGTCTTTTGCGTTCACCTTGCTCAGCGGATGTATCGTCATTAGGAATTAGTTTTTCTTTTATTCAACGCAACGAATATAAATAATCTTTTTTATTTTATTTAACTAAATAGTATTTATAGCCTTTAATAGCGTTCAAAAACTAAATACAATATTGGTATGACAAATATTATTTATTTTTTGATCGAATTATGAAAGTAATAATTATATCTGTGGAAGAGCTATGCTGAAGCAAATGGTGACGCACTAATTGGGGACGGCTCGTCCGAAGTGATACCACGTGCTCAGAGAATACTCAGCGTGAAACGGTACTTGTACAATGTTTCGTTTGAAGACTCTTAAAACTGCCGCTGAAGCGGAGTAAAAAGCCTGCAATACAACCAATGTGCGCCCTGTGGCGTGGTTGTGAATAGGCGGCGATGTTCTTAGCATATAGGAGTCCCACCTGCTCCGTTCTCAATTTAAAACAGAGTACAAGAAACGTTTTACGCTGAGCAATCTTTGAGCCCGTGGTATCATTTGCTTAAAAAAACAGGAGAGTTTCTTGCTGATTATTCTCTGCTAATTTCCTTCTGAATCAGTGGTACTTTCATAAGAAATTTATTGAAGCTAAAATTGAATAAAAATATCTGACTTGAGTTTTGACTTTAACTTTCATAATTTATATGGCAAAACAACGTTTGCTGCGTCAGCTCATCATCATCAGCCTATAAAGTCCCATTTTCCGGTACGCGGTCGCCTTTCGAGAACCTTTCTTCCCCTTCGGTTCGTCGAGCGATGTGGTCAAACCATTGCCACTTCAACTTACTAATACGGTGGGCAATGTCGGTTACTTTGGTTCAGCTGCGGATAATCTCATTTCTGATTTTATTTCGCAGCGATATTCCGCGTCACCTTGTAATTAATAATTATAATAAATAATAATTATATCGCACGTAACCTTATATAATTTTTTAAAAGATTTGTTCGTGAGATAATTTAAAATGTATCATAAATATATATTTTACATTTATTATACGATTTGTGTATGACATTAAATATTTAATAAAGAGATGGGAATTATGTGCTCTTAACATCCATAAAATTCTTAAAGTCTAAAGATTTTCGAAGACGCTATATAATAATAGGCACTTAAATAAACTTTGATAGAAATGTTATTATATCATCATTATATAACTTTGTGTTGGATATTCAGTCATAAAAATATGATTAAACGGCAAGGACAAAAGACTAATAACATTTACTAAGAACATTTCTTAACGGATTTTAGAAATAAGATAAAAGACAGGCTTAAAGGGATGATACATATATTGAAATGCTATAATTTAATATTTAACTAAATTACATATTAAATTAACCCGTGGGAGAGCCTTGCTGAAGCATTTGGGGACGCACTGATTGGGCCGGCGCATCCGAAGTGATACCACGGGCTCACAGAATACTCAGCGTGAAATAGTAGTTGTACTTGAAATGGTGCCTCTACTGTGTTTCGCTGAATAAGTATATCGGAGGCCCTTAGAAATCTTGCTTAAGTTGCGTAACAAGTCGGCAACACAACCAATGCTGTAACTGTTTCTCGGTTGTCAATGGGCGGCGGTGTCCTTTTACCATATAGGAGATCCAACTGCTCCGTTGTCCGCTATACTATAAAAAGATATTCCGGTTTTATTTAACAGAAAACGGTTTCACATTATACATAGACAAAAAGTACAAGATTAATTTTAAATTATGCAGCAAACTACAGGGCAACTGAGTCTAGTAATAGTAAGAGATCACGGTTGCCCATGGAATGCTGCGATCCAATACGCGCTTTGGATGTGTTGTTGTCTTTTAACGCCGGTTGAAATTATATATTGTATACTCTATCCCAAGAATAAGATATTTTATTTTTAAATATACCAAAACTAATTTTACAGAAAAGCTTCGTAAGTGCCATGTTGAGATGTCCTTAAGAAACCTAAAGACGTTAAAAGGTTCATAAAATGTTCTGAAAGCGTCATTTAATTGTGTTATGTTTTAGCAGACACGAAAAGTATGTTTTATTGTTACCTTTACCAATTGCTGTATTTTTCTTACAGAAATTATACTATTTCTGTTGTATATATATTTTTTATTCTATAGTGGACAACGGAACAGATGGGTCTCCTGTATTGTAAGAGAACACCGCGCCTTGGTTGTGTTGCTGGCTTTTTCGCCGCTTAAGCAACACTTAATGGCCTCCGATATTATCACTCATTCTGTGAAGCACATATAAGTACCTGTAGTATTCTGTGAGCCCGTGGTATAACTGGACGAGCCGACCCAATGAGAGCAAGGCTCTCCGACGGGTGCAAATAAATACTTTGTTTGTAATATGTTTTAGTACGTTGTCTTATTTATTCAATAAAATATCCATAATGACTTACTTGCCCAATTTACTTGGCTTTATCATTTGTGTCACTTATCGAGAAAATTTGGCTCCCAGAGTAGAGAGACAAAAGCTAAAAGCCACATTTATATTGTAATTTAGAAAAATATTGCAATATTCAAAATACCTAAGCTCAGCAAGCCTTTATTAAATCGGAGTTTCGGCTGGCAACATCCATCTTGCCAAATGTGCCCTAAGGGAGAGTGAGCATCGATTCCGCTTAAATCCTGCACACTCGGCAATCTTGGTAGGAACACGAGTGGTATCAAAAAGAGTTTTATGAATGGCTTTACTTTTTAGATGGATGACGTAACTCCTGTAGTTGCTGTCTAATTTTGTCACTTGTCAATTGTCACAACAATGACAGTATGAAATTCTCTATTTCCATTACACATTTTTCGCGATTATATCAAATATAGAAAATTTGAAATTACTCGTAATATAAGTTTAGAAGAACAATAATTATAAGTGATTGAGTTTCTATATTAAATTATATTGATTTACTTTTTTTCTATATCTGTATAAGATAAAAGTTATTGCCTTATAATTGTTTATAAATAAGTTGAATAACGCTTATGTACATAGATTTCTTTACTTAATTATAACAGATGGAAAAACAAATTAAATTTATATTTAAAATTTTGTCAATTTATATGAATTTCCGTTTAAATTATCTATTTGCATAACGATCGCCACGGGACAATACTTGTTTCCTGAATATATATTATTTTCCCTGACGTGTGATACATTTACTTAGAATATCTTCTGAATTATACTTTGTATCAAATTCTTGCAAAATGTAATTGTAGTTTTGTTTTAATGAAATTCCCGCATAAACCAGTGGGATTTGCACTATGGCAACTTGCAACACATGCATTCAGTAACTTTTTCTGTCTTACATTGGTTTTT
>DWCF01005362.1:0-14388 GCA_018230265.1 Delias oraia
TTTATTTATTTTTCTTACTACCAACTTTAAATTATTTTTATGACAGAAACAACCGCAGGCGTCGTGCAACTATCCCAAATTTTTCCGCAAACCACAAACCGATGTCATTTCAATATTTGGCCACTCACCAAGAGCGTTCATGGTGATTGATGATCTATCGAGTCTACCGCAAACCATGAAATGTGCCAAATCAGGCCATTTTTACGGCTCGACTTATTTGAGATTGGGAGCGAAGGCTTGTGTACACAATTGTAATAATCTAACCTAACCTAAAGATGACCGATTGCTTTCGCAGCTAAGAAAATACTAACGTTGTTAAAACAATGCAATAAACTAGGTCAATAGCGAAAATTATTTCCACTAACTAGATTTACAAGTTTATCCATCTCATAAATTAACTAATGACGACAATAACTGAAAATTGTTTAACATCAACACTATCATATTTCATCTTTGTAACATGAATTACTTTATAAAAAAACACGCAATTAATAAGTTTTACTAAATTTAAATTAACTAATACTGTCTTAAGCCTAGAAGTGTATAAGTGGCTTTGATGATAGCCAACTTGGCATCGAAAGAAAACGAAATAAACTGTTAAAGAAATGAACTTAATGGATTTAAATCGATATTCGCTATTGGACAACATTCAAAGTTTCGATAACCATGAATAATGTATTCACAAATACAAAATTTATTGGTAGAATCTCAACTGTATTTATATTTGTGATTCTACTTAACTGCGTTAGTATTCCTAGTTTTTTGAAAAGATATATCTTGTGTATGGTATATAAATCTTTTTTTATTTTGTAGTTTTGTATATTAATTTTTTAATTTTTTTTAGGTCTTGATTGTGGCAGGGAGAATCTTCTAACACTGTCAAATATCTTATTAAAACAGTAAACATTGCAATCAGCATTGTTAAACAATTATAATAGAATGGCACGTATTCTTGGCAATATTTTTCTAAAACTATTATATAATAATTACTAAGTTGTATCGCAAAATCTCCTCGAAGAAAAATTACTAACAGAATTTTAAACAGAACCCTATAAGAGTCTAAGTCTACTTACACAAAAGTTATAAACAAAATTATCTACATTCTTTTTCTTAGTTAGCCTCCTAACTCCTTTATCACACCTCTGTATACTCGTAAAACCTTGCAAGAATGATGCCTTAATAACTTAGCAGGTCTTAGAATGCACTTACAAGAGTATTTTACTACGAGTATTCACTTCAACTAGTTAATTAAGTTCCAAGGAGCAGCCAACTTTATACAAGGCTCGGAGGACACCTTCATTAAACATCAATTTTTACTGAAACAGTATTATTTCTTTGCGTCTATAGCTTCTAATTAAATAACTATATTAGGAAAACTTTTTTATCATTTAGTAGACAAGGGACGGCTCTTCAGATGCAAAAAGATCAACTCCGACCTTGGACGCCTCCGCCTATCTCTCTGTGTTGACGGCCACCTAATATCACTCCGTACAATCCTCTCTAAATGGTACGTCAACGCTCAGACAAGACACTCGCCAAGCCTGTAAATTGGAAAGATCGAATCAAATGTACTATTTAAATCATAATATTCAGGCCGGAGATTGATCCCAATTTGCATGACGAACTTAAACAACGATGTTAAATATTAAAATTAGTTTAATTTTATACCTAATTGCTTTACTACTGGAAGAACTTTAGCATGAATATTAAATATAAACTCATACAATCACTTCAATGTGTAATGCCTATTGACACCATTCAAAAGGTTGATTCTTTAATTATTCCTTCTCGGATCACTGTACCTATATTATTGACAGCTTTATCAGTTTGAGTTTTATTAAGAAAACATGTGTTCAGGTATTTTTTAATTATATAAATTTATCATAGGATATTTTTGTAAATAGTCTAATTAAGGTATAGGATGTAATGGTAGATAGGTTTATACGGTTTGTATTTAATTTAAATTTGTAAATTTAACATAGGATACTACTGAAAATAGGCCAATTCCATTTAACTTTACTAACATTCCAAAACTTTATGGTGCACAGGTTAATCCAATTTATAAGTTATTTATAAAATAAGTGAGATGAGGCTTTTTATAAAAAAATGATATTTTTATTTATTATTGATGAAGAGGCGCGCAGTGTCAGTGGCATCAGATACGTCACTCTCACGAGACTATGGGGAGAGGTGAATCGCGTCGTACGTGTCACAGTCGTTGTACATTTAATAAAACAATTAAAATGGTGATAGTAAAAACAAAAATTTCGTTTATTTGTTTACAGGTAGGTCTATTTACTGTTTTAATAAATATATAATTGAAATGTTTCTTAAATATAATTTTTGTTTACAGAGTAACACAGCAGTTTTATTATTACCAATCTACCCAAATATTTTAATACAAAATAGTCTTATAGAATATATGAAAAATAAACATTTGATATTATAGAAAATATTACAATTAGATTAGAGGATTATATTGTATATAGGTTAATATTTATAGTACAGATGACAATAAGATGTATCATCACGGAATCGCGTAGCATACCGATTCATTAACGTAGCGACCATTAAAAAAGACTACAATAACGTCTTGTCTAGAGAAAGAGCAGTACGCTTTAGAAAAATTAAAAGCGATTACATTGTTACACTAACAAAGGGTAGGTAATTAGAAAATATGAGAACGGACTTGCGAAGCTCTCCCCGTGGATATGTTGCAGCCTGCGCTTTAATGCGATACTCATTACTACCCGGCTACGGTTTAATGGGACGTGCTGGAACCGACTCTAAAAATGAGGGCAATTTTCACGGTATTCACACCCTTCGTTAAGTATCTGGCGTATTAATCTCCATAATTATTATGAATAAAAAATGCACAAAGAACGACTAGTCTTAAATATCCGATTATTGCATACCAATGAATAAAGTAAGTGCTACGTACATATATGGTATTAATATATCAAATGTAATTAAGGTTTATTAATATTAACGATAAATAATCAAATTCTCTTTAGAAGCATTGTTTAGTACTAAATTGTTTTAATGTTGTTATCCTTAAACTTTGTAATGGCTTTATCATCATATTTTGTCTTTCCTGCTACCATACCATACCCGATGGGGCTACATCCCGCTGAGGCTTTTTCAATTTGGCACCTATTGTTGGTCCTTGTAGAGATCATAGAGTTCGTTATTTGTGCGGATAGGCCATACTCCATTTAAAACTAGGATATTGATTTTTCATTAAATTTTTCTTTCCCACCGGTTCAGCAGAGCTTCAGTTCTTCTAGTTAGCACCCAGGTCTATGCCCCGTAGGTCACAGCAGGTCTGTATCATAGTGCGATAGATAGCTAGTTACCTGCTTCGCTATACTTTTAGTTACTCTATTCAAAACACTTAATCGCCCCAATATAATTAATCAAATTTTTACGCAATAAAAACATCACGCCTTCCGGAATATACGAAAACTGTCACACGTTTTACCCCAGCCTTCATTTTGAGTGCCGGAAGCGTACGCATTAGAAATACAGTCACGTTGGACCTTGGATAGAGAATTCTAACTCTATTGGTGTAATTAAATAGGAACCCACAATAAATTAGCTACACAAATTATTACATAATCTGTAAATGGAACTCCAAATTCAAAGAATGAACATTTAAAGAGTTTTTTTTATATTATAAGAAATTCCTAGCCAAATATAACTAATATTTTATTTTATTATATTTTATTATATTTTATTATATTTTATTATATTATTTAATATTTTAATTTATTCTACATATTAAAGAAGTAAAATTATATTTATATAAGTGAACTTTATATGTTTTAATTGTGTACAAAGAATAAATTCATCAAATTCAACAATGCTCATGACATGAAAAAGATGGTACTAATATATCTACTTCTGCAACTTAAATTATAAATAACTGTTTAAAATAGTAATTCATTAAAAAATAACTAAATACTATTTAACGAATTTATTTATGAAATCGTGCTATATAAAAAACGACTCAAGTCAAAAAGACAACTTTTTATTTCATATTCGAATTCTTTGCTTTCAACTCGACGAATGGAACCATCTCCAAAACTTTAACAACAGGCTAAAATCGATTCCGTCGATAATTAACACAATAACTCAAAGACCCATTTACTATTGGAAATGAAGTTTTCAAGTGTCATCGCGAACCTCCGAGTGCCCTCAGCCCTGCGAGTGTCATTATGATGTTCCTCCTTTCGTATACTTGAGATGATTTCATGTTTCGTTGTTAGATCGCTCCTTAAGAAAGTCTAACCAAAACAGTCTACGATAATTTCTTGAGCTATGTACCAAATCTTGAATCGCACTTGTATTTAATCGAATTAATTACTTAAAAATTTTATCTCGTTGAGCCAAATTCACCCGTGGGAGAGCCATGCTGATGCATATGCTGACCCGCTAATTTAGCCAGCTCGTCCAAAGTGATATCACCGGGTTCACACATCACATATTCAGCATTAAACGGTACTTGTACTGTTTTTCGCAGAATGAGTGAAGAAATTGGAGGCCCTTAGAAAGTGCCGTAAAAAGCCGGCAACACAAACAATGCGCGGAGTGTAGCGTGGTTGTTCGTGGGCGGCGGTGTTCTCTTACCATATAGGAGACCCACCCGCTCATCTGCACCAGCATATGATTCAGCATGGCTCTGCAACGGGTACGACGGTATTAAGACACTCGCCCGGCCACTGTCAAGCCCTTCCGAAGACCGAAAAAATTATAAATTAAATTATAATTGTCCAAACCGGGATTGGAACCCACTCGCTTCATGGTACACTTTTAAAACATTAAGCTACGAGGCTCTGAAGTTTTCCCGGTCGCATAGGAATGATATATATAGCAAAATTAAACATCACAAATCTCGTTTCATATAAAATATGTAGAGCAAATTTAGTTATATGGACTTCGTTGCGATGCTGTGGACGTCATCTATTATATAGCAGGTCCGCAGGCCGTCCGTGAGTCTCAAAATATATTGTCATTAAATGCATCTTACCGCGGGAGACCGAAGCAATAAAAGGCTGTTATTAAATTCTACGTTGCATCAGACTCTTATATGAGCACTTGAACGATCTTACTTGGTATGATAAGATTATACCTACTCTGGTTTGAAAAGGTTTATGGCAATCTAATCATGTAGGCATCTCAAACACATAACACGTGTCTTTCAACGTACTTTATTTCAAACAGTTTTAGTTTAGGTTAGTAGTTAGTAGTTTAGGTTTAGTTAGGTTATGTTTAGGCCAAATCAAGCCAAAATCAGCAACGGTTCGGAACAGAAATAGTCTGAAACATAACAAATATCAGAGCGCAGTCATCGTCATGAATGAAGCCGTTTAGCTCATGAATAGCAGCAGTTAAAGCGACTTTGAAACACAGTTTACAAACAAGGTCGCTGACTACAGTGAGGAAACTTCACAGTGGTAGAGTGGCATCTTAATTTCTTAGCAACTTACAATATTCAAAATCACATTATAAGATTGAAAGGATTTAATAGGAATATATATATATGTATGTAATTTTTTTTTCTATAATAGCGGACATCGGAGCAGGTGGTTCTCCGTATATGGTAAGAGAACACCACCACCCATAAACAACCGCGTCACAGTCCGCGCATTAGTTGCGTTGCCGGCTTTTTACTCCGCTTAAGCGATACTTTTAAGGCCCTCCGATATACTCACTCACTCTGCAAAACACAGTACAAGTACCGTTCCACGTTGAGTATTCAGTGAGCCCGTGGTGTCACTTCGAACGAGCCGGCCAAATTAGTGCGTTTGCTTCAGCGTGGCCCTTCCACGCATGAAAATATACCACTTATATTTATTTTTATACCACTTATGATCACCACCAGAATTATATCATCCCAAGCAAACTTATTTCATTTTAAAAATAAATGAATACAGCGAGAAGAATCGCAGACGCTACTATGAGTATAACGGATTACACATAACATATTTACATAAGAAAATTATCTAACAAACTAGAATTTATTAGATAACTGTCAATGGAAAAATAATCGTTGCGTAAATATAAAAACTGCTAAAACAAAAAACACTTCGCTCGCATTACACGATATTTCTGTTATATCATAAACATTGTACACGAGTGTGATCTCAGACATTTTATTAACATTTTCATTGTTTAAATTAAATTTACCTTAAGAACGTACAATCTTTACAAACACATCGCTAATTTAATTTATCCATGCATTGATAAGCTTAAAATTGAAAACGTAAACACGTTTAGAATCTACGATGAGTATTTCAACAGAAATTTTAAACTCTCTATAAATAGATCTGTTACCGTAACAAAAACGTCCGCGCCACCTTTGTTTAGGTTACCCTTAAAACCGACTCGAATTCGTATATCGTTAGACAATAGGGAAATAACAACGTATCATACAATTCGATATGTTATAAATTAGACGTATATATATGTCGCAGTCATGTGGTTGGATCCGCTGTTAGATGGAATAACTAGAGCGTTCATTGACGGCATTTAGTTGAATGAGTAAAGGAAAACTCGTCAAGTTATTGAATGTAACGTTCGACGCCTTGACTGAACGTCATGTAGCGTAATCGTTGAATGAGATATAAGGCCGAAATATATAATAGCTTAGGTTAAGAAACAGTTAAATCCAGGCTGGCACACTATTCTATCACGAAAAGGTCACTTTAAAGTACAATTTATCAAAGAAATACCAACACAGTGCTATATGTGCGAGCTGTTTGACGCCATATTTGTTTTGGTGACTACTAACGCCGCAGTGGAAAAAAAAATTACAATCACTTGGTTAATTTTACGTCCGCTCTGGTCAAAGGGCAATACTACAAACCGCTACTAGTTGGACGTTGAGTGACGCTGGTTCAGTCAACGTTCGGCCGAGACATTCAATTGAATGTCGTCATCCAATGAACCCGCTAGACATTCGATCAAATAGCGAATCCAGCCAGTTGACAGCGACATATATACTGAGTTCACAGCGTTTGATTCGATTGGACTAATTTATATCGCACAGTGATTGGCGAGCACCGATCCCATTATGCTGATTGCCTTTACGTGAATAGAATAAATGTATTTATTTGTTATAGTTACAATAAACGTTTACTTTTATTTACTATGAATCACTGTATTGCTTTCTAATTCTACTAGTTTTCATCGCTTTCATAGAAAATATTAAAATCATTAAAAATATTGTCTATTAACTAAATGTTTGCCTATAAAATATATATACAGTCGCATAGTCCATATATACCATATTGTTAAGTCACGTCCGAATCTCTTATACATTATTTAGTAAACATACAGCCTTTACTCGGATACAGCGACATATCGCTTACATCGATACAACTCTATAGATAATCATCGACTATAACAACCAACCGCTTCTTCTCCTTGCATAACAAAACAATACAATATGTTTAAAATATACAAAAATTTGCTGTCTAATAATTGATTATTAATATTGCTCATAGCAACTATCGCATATAACGTCGTCAAATATACGGTCCCTTCGAAGTCGCTTTATAAGATTTCGACTATATTTACAAAGAAAAATTTAATATGCATTTTATAATAAGATTTTTGAGCATTTCAACTCCTTCCACTTTATTTACATATCCTAGCTAGCTAGACGATGTTCTCTGCACTAACATGAGCTGACATTGAAATTTCCGAGGTTTTCCAGCTTAAAAATTCGCTTATTCACAATAACATTGACAGACACCCATCGACTGCAGACTCGTTGTTATAATGAAGACCGGAAATTTGAATCGTTCCGATATTCCTAAATGTAATTTAAAATAAAAACATTTTCGATTCTAGCTGTGATATCTATTGAAAAAGTAATTATGGGACGGTCACAACTGACTGTAAAGCATTTGTAATCTATCTTCCTAAAACAAAAATTAGATTATAAAAAATAAGTGTATTTGTTTTTCGTTTCCATAAATGCAAAATATGAAATACTTCCTGTTAAACGTCGTATAATCTGAGAAAAACCTTTTAAAACAACAGTTCTCTAATCTATATTTAACATGTGGCAAATTCTTAAATGTATTCGAACAAAATAACGATACAGATTTTCCAGTAACATCCAAATTGATTACTAACACCAAAGAAATTTCATTGATAAATTTGACTACCGATTTAATGATGTTTTTAATAAAATTTTAAATACATCTAAAGTTTAAACAGAATTTATGCTTATTATGTATTGATATCTCCTTTCAAATTTCTGTTCGTTCAAATAACGAATTAATTCATCGATATTATATTGTTATACTGGCTGATCGCCAGTTTGATGCATTTTATTATTTAATTTATTTATCAATAATAATATTTACCACTGTTTTAGAAATTAATATATACTAGAGAATCTTAAAATAATAATTATATTTGCATATTTGAAATTAAATTTTGAATATTAATAAAATGAACAGAACGTGAGTTATTATAAATCATTTGATATAAAGAGAGCTACGTGCTTTGCTGATTTATTATAGACATTTCTTTGAATATCGTTAGGCGGACACCATCTTGTGAATTACGTTAGGGCATTAAATTCAACAGCTCATATCACCGTGTTCACCAAATTGGACAGCGGCGACCGAACGTTGAAACATATGACGCTCAAAAGTAACAACCATACATTTCTGAAAACTTCGCCATGTAAAAACTTTAGGTCTAACAGTCAAATGCATTTAATGGGAGCGCATAATTTAATGTTTTTTTATTGCAAATAATAATTTTTATTCCATAAGATCACTTGTCACAAACTAATTGACTTATATCTATATAGAATGACAGCGATACTAAAATTATCAGAAAATAAAAAAAGAGGCAAATAATATTATAAATTAATTATTTTCATGCTGCTTAAAATTTCACTTGCATAAAGTATTTTTTTTTTTTTTGGAAGTGCTATATGCTGCCGGCCATACAGCCTTCACAGATTAACACGGTCTTTATGGGCGAGGCGTATGCTCGCCGTGAATTTAATTTTCAGCCGTGAAGAGCGCAAGGGCGTCTCCTGCGATACACAAACGTCGGCTTGGGCCGCCTGAGCAGCGGTCGGAAGCTCACCGGGGTGGCGACATAGCTGGGTCCATGGCCCCATATCCGGCGGAGGCGGTTGTTATCGCGGTTCCTACACAGAACCCTACTACAATCTGAGTTATTGTTATTATCCTCTCAGCAAGCTATGAGTTTGTTGTTAGCCATCCCTGGGTCTCCCTTTTTTGATGTTCAGCGCTAACAAAATAGCGCTCACTCACTTCATCCATTGAGCTATCAGTATTCAGTCGCGATTAACGCGCATCGCGACCGAATCACCTTTAAAGTACAAACGACCAACAACCACAGCGGTTGGCAAAACTAAAGCTAAACTCCATTAAGATAAAAAATAACTTTATAACTAGATACAGCCCCAAAAACTTAAGACAATTTTAAGTTGAATCACGTGCTGCGTCCTAAGTTAATATTTGCCGAGGCGACGTTAAAACGCTGCTAAGTCACCCCTACAGAATTAGATTACGTCCAAAATGTAACGTACTTTTGACTAGAGACTATGATAATACTCGTTTCATCTTTATTTACATAATTTATGCTCGGTTTAGAGTCTAACACTGGGATCGTTTTGAAATTTGTATTGTATTTATTATAAAAAACACTAAAGTTTCAATGATACGGGGTTGTAATCTCTTACAATTTGAATGCGGGCAGTGCAAAACTGATTAGCACTTATGTGAATCAATGACCTAACTTTAATCCATGGAGAAGGGTGTGCCCTACATCAACTAACAACATAACAGTTGTTGTGTGAATTGTTGTGTCAAATGTCATACAGTTCATTTTAAAATTATTTCTATTTTGTACACGACAGAAGATACTTAATTTTAGAATTATTATGTAAATATATATATGAAGAATATATTATAAAAAGCAATTACTTAAAGGGAAAAAACTTTACATTCGTACTTAAGTAAACTTCTCCAACGTTCTACAAATGTAAATATTTGGCGTCGTATTGTTAAAAAAGTCGTCCCGCGTGTTTCTATTCGGAAGCCGCAGTGATTCAATAATACTACCCTAAATAACACCTTGGCGACGTGATCGGCATGCGAAGAGCATGTTGATACAGCCTCGTTCTGGGTTAGTGGCTCACTGTATTACGTGCTCGATTTGACCATACTAGGTCACTAATAATTATACGTAATACTACCTACCTAGTGGTTCTGTGATGTACCTAACCATTCTTTGCCTACCTACCATTCTAGAAGTTTCACTATGAGGTTTAATTTTTCTAAACAGCGATAAAAAAAGCGATTCGTTATTATATTTTTTGTTTTTGTGTTGATAAAAAACATGTTAAAAAACGAATATATCTTATAACAAATATTTCATAATTAAAAAGCAACACTGCTTCAATTCGTTAAAAGCCTTAAAAGAGAGCATTTTTTATAGATTTTTTTAACAAAAGGTAAACACTGAAAAGCGATAAAACTACAAAAACAAATTCACACTCCGCTTTAATATCAAAGAATAATTACAACGCTTTTTATGCTCTTGCTACGTGAATTTATTTTCCATAGCGTTGCTACGCCTACGTTGCTTCGTAGACGGCAACAATTTCTCATGGATACAACTTTCATACAATTCGAGAGATGCAACTGAAATCCTTTTTTATAATGACTAAAGTAAAATCATATAAATAATAACACATTTTCCGATTGAAGAATATCGATGTACTAAATCTTCACATAATTTTTATTCTATAGCGACCAACGGAGCAGGCAGGTCTCCTCTAAGGTAAGAGATCACCGCCGTGGACATTTAGATGTTGCTGACTTTTGCAGCTATAGTGGAATATTTTCCTGGGCCACCGATATCCTCACTCACCCAGCAAATCACAGTACAAGTACTGTTCCACGCTGGTATAACGTGAGGCCGTGGTTCGAGCCGGCACAATTTATCCGGCCACTGTCAAGCCGTTCCAATTAACGACTAATTCTACGGTAACTCACAAGACTGCTTGGCCATGAGGCGGTTTATTTTAAAAGCTTCAAAATTAACAGCCACGCTCGCGAGCAGCGCGCAGCAAATGAAATGGCCCGTCTTGTTCTATCCACCTAAGAGGAAACGGGCAGCAACACAGCAGGGAAATCGAGCAATTAATCTAGGCGTGAAAAGCAACACTCCGGCTACAACTACTCATGTGGTTTTTATTAAACGCTCGCACGTTAGTCGCTGTTTCATTGGAGTTTTGAACGAGACTAGTTCGCGTGAATGTGGGCCCGTGATGATTAAAACTTTGATAGCGGTTGCGAGTTTGTTTGAGAATGTATTTAGTATGGTATGATTT
Organism: Delias oraia; assembly: GCA_018230265.1. Lineage (NCBI taxonomy): Eukaryota > Metazoa > Arthropoda > Insecta > Lepidoptera > Pieridae > Delias > Delias oraia. The sequence goes on from DWCF01005362.1 coordinate 11,396, forward strand.
AGACATTATTGCCTCCTTGATTCAGATGTTCTTTTACTGTAAATGCCGTGGGTGTTGAATTATTAGAATAATTCCGAAACAAGAAAAGTGCGAAATACCACAGAAGCCTATATGACTTCTAACCTGTTAACTTTATAGGTAAATAATCAATTACAGTATAAAGTATTAACACAGTATATACACAGATATACATAGATACACAGAGATCACTAAATAGAAATCGATATAAGATATATTCTGTAGGTACTTAAGATTTTATTATTAATAGCTTATCAAGGGCATGTATATTTAAAATTACAGCGTAATCAAACCATTAATTCATATTCTATAAAAGTACAATTTTGAGAATCAGTTTCACTTTAATCTCAAATATGCAGCCTGAATTCGAGCTCCTTATGGAAGTCTTATATAGGCGCCAAAAATAGATCTGCCGTAACGGCAACTTAAGAACGATAATAATCAAATTATGCTATCAAAGTTTCAGCAACGTAAATACCGTTTAAGTGACATCAAGGCCGCAGCGAAAGCTCGTAAGAACCATTATTATTCTATTAAGTTTATTCCTAGACTTTACCAGAAATCACGATGGTAGATTTAAATTGAAATTAACTTCCAAACGTGTCTCGGGTTCTGCATAGTTTTAATTGAGACGGCGTTTTACTATATTACATAATTTACTTAAAATCCTCAAAAGATACTCAATATGAAACTAGCTGAGATACAGATGTGTTGATAACTGATTGTTTTGATAATTACAATTTTTTTTGAAATATTATTTTTACATCAGAAAACTTTTAAAAAAATTTAAATTCATATTTCATTTTCAGTCGGAATGAAATAACTTTTTTTAAATAAAAATAAAGTACTAGTTTGTAATATACTAATTATATTTTTTAGTATTGAGATTATTATTTTAATTTACCATACCGTTAAGTTTTTTAAATATCTTCAATTGCACACTAATTTTCTCTGAATGCACCTGTTCTTTCAAGTTAAAAATAAAAGGTACATAAACAAATCCATTGACCTTTACAAATGTTCTAAGGTCGCCCTGCCAAATGGAAAGCCATTAAGGTAATATAAAAGAATGAGAGCCTCATTACGGAGGCAATCATTTTCATTAATATCTATTTCACTCATTAGCACGATTCCTGCAGTCTGGCTTTGCGCCAATATCTCGTATTCACCGTGATACAACGATGACACGGCGAATGGAAAAGCAAAAACTTGTACCATCTTTTTTTTCAACAATTTCTCACAAATCCTTCGGCTAGCGTATCGCCCGATATTGAGATCGAGCTTTTTAAAAGCAAACTTAACAGGCAACAAAATAAAAAACACGGTCAACGTTTAGACGTTAAAAAACATACATTACTAGTGTCAAATGCAGCGCCGATATCGCTGCCGATAAATTACCTCGACACACACGTAGCAATGGTTCTTTTTTTTGCAGGTGCCTCGGACATTAAACAGTGGTTATTTTTATCTTTTACGAGTTCGTATTTTACAATTTAAAAGTCACCCTCGCTTATTTTAATTTACTACTTTTCATTTTTAGAATACATATCGCTTTCAAGCAATAACTAATAAACTTGGAAAATGTATTAAATTAGCAATTTAATTAGCTAAGCAAACTTAACTATTATATTTCATTTAAATCATATTTCAATAAGTTGAAATGTGTCCATGATAAGAGTGAACAAAGAGACTTTGTTTATAATCTTTTTCAAAAATCTAAAACCATTTGTCGCTAATCATAGCCAAAACGAAAATCGCTCAATGGTTTGAGACACCAGAGACTAGAATTAATCATAATAATTGGTTTGACAGTGGCCGGGCGAGTGTTTTAACACTGTCTCCCAAGTTGCAGAACCACGGTGAAGTAAATATACTAACTGGGTTGAATCATCTGTAATACCAGCAGGAGCTTACAAAGTAACAGCGAGAAATAGTATGTGTTTCGCTGAATAAGCAAGATTGCCATTAGGTTATATCATTTAAACGGCTTAAAAATCGGCAACACAAGCAGAGTGCGAATTATTATATTACGTACGTCTTTCCGCGCCGTTTTATAAGATATTAAAAATACTATCCTTTTTTAAAAGTATAGCGGATAACGAAGCAGGTGGGTCTCTTATGTGGTAAGAGAACACCGCCTCCAATGGACAACCGCGCGATAGTCCTCGGCATTTTTAAGGGTCTCCAATATCCTCACTCACTTAGTGAAACAGTAGAGGTACCGTTTCAACTACTATTTAACGCTGAGTATTCTGTGAGCCCGTGGTATCAATTCGGACGAGACGGCCTTCCACGGCAGTATTAAGTCTTGCCCTTCCTTACAGGGACCGAATAAATTATAAATTTAATATTATAATTTATAATTGTCCGGGTCGGGTTTCGAACCCGATACATCTCGCTTCATGGTAGACCTATTAAACCACTTCGCTACGGAGCTTTCAAAATTTCAATGAGTTTATCACTAGGTATTGTGCAAATATTAAATATAACGTTTTCTTAATTAATCTGAAATTCTATACGGTAATTACTAAATTAATGATACACTAAAAGCCATGTCTTAACACGCGATGTATGCTCAGCTAGATAATTTTTTTGGCTAATTTCATTATCTTCGTGAAATGAAACATAATCTCTCAAGGATCATCTCATTTGCATATTTGGATGAAAAGAAGCTGTGTCTGATAAAAGACTAATAAAAATCGCTGTGCACTATACAACCCTAAATAAGAATAGCAGAGTGATTTCACAGTGTCGTAGGGTAATAAAGTTACAAAAAAGCGTGGAATGGTAAACGAGGGGATGATATTAAATTCCTTCGGAAAATGCCTCGGCGTGCCATGAGATGTCCGCTTGGTTGTGGACATATATTTATGCAATTTACGTTTAAGTAGCCAAAGACCGATGCAACTGTATATTCGTATTTCAATATTCACAGCCGTTCAGTCTAACAGGACAAACCACTTGAAGCCTATTGT
>DWCF01005363.1:0-14386 GCA_018230265.1 Delias oraia
CTGCGAAACACAGTACAAGTACCGTTTCACGCTGAGTATTCTGTGAGCCCGTGGTATCACTTCGGACGAGCCGGCCGAATTTATCAGCATAAACTTCAGCATTACTCTCCCACGGGTGATCCTTTTCCTGGTACTAAGCTACCTCCCCACCAATTTTCAGCTAAATCAGTTCGGCCGTTCTTGAGTTATAAATAGTGTCACTATAGTTAATGAATATGCTCGAAAAATTCGACATAATTCGACTGTCTTTTAATTGCTCTGCTCCGACTTCAGCCAGTTTTTTATATACAACAAAACTAGGTTTAAATGACTTTCATAAGCGATTATATATTTTATTCAATATAGATTAACATATATTACCCTAATTTCATAATACACGGCCGCTATGAGTGATATTTTGCATTTGTGACTTATGAATATCCGGTTATTTATCATAGAGAGAAAAACAAAAGCATTAAATAACCTTAAGAAGGCAATACAAATCACACGCATAACTTTTGATTAAGATATATAATTTCTATTAAAAATTAATACAATAATTACCAATTCTGAGAACCGCATTCTTAATTTTTTTTTAAATATGGGAATATAACGGAAATTAATAGTCTATTATATGAGCAGAGTTAAATTAAAGCTAATAAAAGAAAAATTAATAGTTAATTTATTAATGATAATTTCATTTTTATTTAAGAAAATAGGACATGTGATTTGTTTTTTTTTATGTTAATAAGACAAAGCTTATAAGCCCGTTAAATATATTTACAGGATTGTACGGCGAGCGAGCCGGTGCATTAACCTTTCTTTGCGGTGACGAAGGTTCGGCAGCTAAAGTTATGTCTCAAGTGAAAATTATGATTCGTGTAATGTACTCAAATCCACCGTTGTACGGCGCTCGGATCGTACAGGAGATCCTTAATACTCCGGACCTAAAGAAACAATGGTTAGCTTCTTTTATTATTATTATTGTATTTGTAGGAAACGTATTTTTACTAAATATTGTTCTTCAAACCTCGCTCTCGTCCGCTATATCAATGGCATGTTTAATTTAAATGTTACAGGTTAGCGGATGTCAAACTAATGGCAGACCGCATTATTTCGATGCGAACTAAACTCCGTGCTGGTATCGAAGGCGCTGGGAACAAGTTGTCATGGCAACACATTACCGACCAGATCGGCATGTTCTGTTATACCGGCCTGAAGCCTGAACAGGTAAAATAATATTATAGATTCGTGTGGCGCTGAAGCAACACAATAAATCCATATATAACTTCAAATAAAATTATGATTATCATTAGTATTTTCTATAATAGTAGTTTATTTAAATTGTATCAAATCCAGGTTGAAAAACTTACCAAGGACTTCCATATTTATCTAACGAAGGATGGACGAATTTCTGTAGCCGGAATTTCTTCTAAAAACGTCGACTACATCGCCGAAGCCATGCACAAGGTCACCGCTTAGATTTAAGTATAACTATTATAAACATAAAATGTTTATCACTACTGTACCAGATAAATGCAGTATTTCGCGCACTTTATAAATTTGTTATTTAATCATTGTTTTTATTTTATTTTTAGAAATAAAAGTGTAACTTTTGGAAAAAAATATTTATTTTACACTCATACACTTACATACATCGGTTAAGATTCTTGAAATGACCTATTGAATCATTTGGAAGGATTTTCTTGTGTATTCAGCAGTTTTGTATTATTTTAAAATTGTAATTTTATTTGAGTAATCATTGTTTTAAAAGCATTAAAACAGGTGCAAAAGAATGTCCCAGACACTTACAGGCCTTGATTTTTGCTTTTGTCAAAAACATCAGCAAACACATTGGTCAGACTTAACTACGAATAATATAAGACATTCATGTTTAAACAGTTTATTTTAAAGTAAATTGAAAATAAACTCGATGCAAAATAAAAACACGCATTTGTATTAACATGTTTGCAGTGATTCTAACGAAATTATGCGATATTTACAGCCGACAAACAAAATCCTTATTCTATTTCCTTGATGCAGGTCAATAATTAACATTGAAAAAATTGTCAAATAAAAGCTTTGGCCAATGGCGTTTGTAGCCACATCAGCTAGAAACGTAACAATATAGAACATAATTAAACATGTTGAAAAAGCAATAACAATGTTAAAAATCACTTCTTCAAAATAATTTAAACTAAATATCAATTTTAAGACAAAAGTTAACACTGCCATACTTCGGACCCCAACAAGAGTTCCACAAATTATAGGGTTGGCAACGATTGGTGTATTCCATAGATTATTAATCTTTAGGTAAAGATAATTAATCTAGATATATATAAAATAATTTTACGACTAATAATTATATATGTTAGAATAGACACTTAAATTGTATTTGTGTATTCTAGCGTCATTTTAACATAAATTTAAAATTCGGACACAAATCTGTACAATCTTATATAATCAATATAAATTGAGTGATTCAAAAGAAATTAGACTGCTTTAGTAGAACACTAACAAATATTTCAATATGTACTTATACTATCTATATTGTACTAATATTCCAAGATAAGAAATATGTGCTTCCACTACATTAAACCGAGATTTCTCAATTGAAAAACAGCTTTCTTCCCGCATAGATTTTACATTTCACAAATCGGAAATTGTACAGTTAAATATTTAAAATAAAATATTTTTCACTAAGAAAAACATGTATTCCATTCTTCATGGACATCTACAATCATTGCCAATCACAACCATTCTTAAGTCCGACGATTACACCTTACAAAACTCATGTATCCATTTTTTGGACACTCAATTTAAATCACGGTAACAATCTTAATCGTATTCACCTGCATCCAATACAAAATATAAACCTAACATTTCGCTACTATTTGCTAATGTATCTATAAAACACATAGTGTTAATAATCCTCAGTAATATCATACATTATAGCTTGCAATAAAAATTGGATTTTATACAAAATTATTAAAATCTATTAATGGCACTAGTCAATAATGCACATTATATCTTTACAATAGTATACTTCATTACCACATTCCAGGCTATTGTATGAATTCGTAATTTACGCCTACCGCGCCCAATTCAGTATAGCTGCTATATTACAAAACTCGATTTGGATGGTATCTGCATGTATTCTATTAAATGTTACAGTTCCAATAATTTTTGAGTACATACACTATTTAGCATATAATACGAAAATAGATTTCCTTATTTTTCACATTCACAGAAATATATTCGAAACTGAGTCATCATACATAAAGTATTATAATAAAAGTACCAAATGATTTTTCAAAAATACAAATCTTGAAGGCAACTGGAAAACACTAAATCACTTATTTATAAATTTCTTTATGTAACGGAAGACAATGAGAAATTTTAAACGTTCGTGTTCTATCTGATACGGACTTTTAAAATATTTCTATAGAGATAATAATTTATCAATACCGCAATGTATTATCGACACATTTTATACAAAATGCAACTAAATAAATTTGAACCACGAGTTTAAATTACACCATTACTTTAATTACAATCGAAAATATAGATATTTTGCACGCATGCCATTGTGATTTTATTGGTGTATTAAGATTTCAATAAACACAATAATTAAATAAAATTAACAATGGTTTATTAGTTAGTTTAGGGCAGGTATTAGTACATTTTTTAAAAAATAAAGATATGTTAGTCATTTTGCATATTGTGGCTGTGAAATAGATACAGATATATTGCGTAAAGCAACGTCTTGTCTAAGCCCAGTTTCCATTGTACTTAAGTTTAAAAAAATATCTTTAAAGTTAACTACTGCACGACTTGCTTTTAGCAATACGTCTAATGAATCATATTAATTATGAATTAAAACCCTGCTCATACACCATTCCGATTCTACTCATAATACTAAATTCACCTATTTCCACATGCCTTTATAACCGAACATACGGATACGACGAACACATTTCCGAGAGAATTTCGCTAACATTTGTGTTGATAAAAGGTCCTTTAAAGACAACAATAATGATGAATTATACAATTAAACTTAATATTTTCTATAACAAAACTATTAGCCTTAACTATTATGCACCATTGAAAAATACAACCCCCTATGGAAACATGTGAATGCGCCTGACAATTTGCTGAAGATTTTGAGATCAAACTAATGAATACCATAATTTATAGCAAATTTCAGAGTTTCTATTTGAATTGTTACATTCACACACAAACATGTCTTATTGCTAAAATAAAGTTATTTGTGCGTATGAGTAATATAAAATAAGAGAGTAATTGAAACAATGTGTCTTTGGAAACTGATAATTTTACTTTATAGCGTAAATCAACATTGTATACATTTTACGAGTGACAACAATCATTCACAATAATTAAGATGTATTAGCAGATGTAAGTTCTATTGAGTTTCTTTTCAACGGAAACACTACATTTTCTTGCATGTTTCCTTATCGGTTGTCATTGTTTAACACAGGCATCCAAGTATCAAAAAAAACGAATATAATACAATGACATTATTTGTAAAAAAAATCGTATAAATAACCTTATTATTAATTAATTTATATACGTTATTATTGCTTGAGCATTTTTAACACTACTCATTTAACATTAATTACCATTTGCAGTAAGTCAATCTTGCGATAGGAGACCCGCAAGTGGATATCTCTTGCTGTCATAAATGAAAAGCGTATGACATTATGTCAATTAGAAATGTCATTAGATTAGTTAGGTGCGAGTGACACTTATTAATTGGAAATTTTATAAAACCGATATGTTAGTTATGACAGTAGAAAAGTAATGGATATTTATGGAGATTACAGATTTCCGAAACTGTATAGTTAAATATGTATAAATTTATAGTCTACTTTGGCGGCGACATAAGAAAACCTATATACATATTAGCTATGTTTATAGTATGTTAATTTAAGTACAAGTAAACAGGCAAGACACCATGTATTTTTCAGAATAATTGTTCAAACTATATAAATAAACAGAATGCGTACAATTTAGCTATTTACATTTCAAAACGAATGATAGGAAACATGGATAATAATGATTTTGATACGTACTGGTCAAAAATGCAAACGAAATTGTAAAATGATTATATTATTTTTACCATAAGGATTTAGATTTTGTACCAACATTATATTCTATATACAATACATAATGTACATACATATAAAAATATGAAGTCCCATTTTTATTAGCCTCATGAAATAAGGAGCGGCAATTTTCACAGAAAACAACACTTTCACAATCACTCGTTCGGCAGAGGCAATCGTTCTGCCGATTGCGAGTCTGATGAGTTCGCGGAGTCCTCGCCTAGAAACCGGCTTAACTGTTCGTCGAGCAGGTCGCGGCGAGGCTCTCGTTTGCCCTCTGCGAAATCGTCATCTGCCATCAAACTCTCGTCTAAATAGGAAAAGGAGTCGAGAGTTATATCAGTAGTGGATATCGCGGTACTATACACGTCTATTCGTTTCTGCTGACTCTGGGCTTCGGCTACTTTTTGCGTCAGCTTCGCTTTTGCCTTGGACAAGGCTTCCGACTCACATTTATCCAGCTTATTAATCTGTGCGTCTTTTTTTGATTTAAACGCAAACGAAGAATCATTACTAGACGAACCATCGTCTTGGAGCTGACTGAGTAACGTCCTAGTGGCTAGTGATATGCTCCCCCCACTATACAATTCACCGGTCGTCCCTAAAAATTACAGTTTCAGATCTCACTTAATGTTAATAACAAAACCAAATAAAGTGGCCTAAAATCTGCTTTAGTGATCATTTACGAGCGCAACTTACCTGTTGGAGTTTCTGGCTGAATACCATCTTGTGATGAGTGTACACTCTTACTTTTACCCTCAGTTATGTACTCGTTGTCACTCTCGCTGGACATACCGAGGTCTAAATGTAAACAGTTCAACTTGTCCTCGGCTTTTTTCCCACTGGAATCCGACTCGAGCTCCATAACCCACTCCGTTACGTTTGGAGAACTTTTAGCCCCGCCTTCTTTTTGATTAGAATCTATTTTATCTTCAGATGCAGTTGAATCCAAACTCATATTAGCTTCTCTGGCAGGATGGGTATCAAATAGGACTGGGGTATCTTGAGTGATGATATGACTTGACTTATTTTCCTCGTCTATGGGTTTCTGTGTGTGGCTATCTAAAATTTCGGACATAGTAGTTGCCTTCCCAGTTTGCTCGTTGTTTAGCTCTAACACAATAACATTGCTCGATTTAGACAGCTCCCCTTGTTCAGAATTTGCTTGCAGTAATTGGTTGACATTCTTCCCCATTATAATTTTGGACATACTATCGTTATTGTTCTTGGTAAAGCTTAAGGTTTTCCCAAGAGTTGCACTTTTCTGCACAACTATTACGTTACCCTTTGAACTGACTGGTCTAAGTATAGGGTTAGAAAGTTTTTGGGTAACAGGAGCGAGGCCCTTAACTGGAACAATATCGGCTAAATTGGCTGTCTTAATAGGCTCCGTGCAAAGTGCCTTAGGATTAGTAGCTGCACTCACAACTGTGGGTTTCGGTACACTACCGCAATTAAATTTAGAAGCTTGTATTGTGTTAGGTTGTGAGCTGACTGACACTAGTTTCATGGCAGTGGGAACTCCTTTAAAATGGAACAATGGTGCCTGGCCCTCTTTGCTTGTCTTGGCCGGCAAGACAAACATTTTTTTACCAGATTTTGGATTCAATACAAAAGTTTTTGCTGAGACTTTCAGGTCTGTTGCTGGAATGCCCTTAGGAGTTAGCGCTTCCGACGTGGAAGGTGCGTATGTGTTAGAACTGACTGAGGTCGAAGTTTTCATAGATGTAGTGGTTGAGGATGATGTTATTACGAATTTTGGGTGTGATATTCTTGTATCGATTGAGGCTTTAGACACGACCATTATTTTATCGGACACACTTTTAACTGGTGTTGTGGATGTTCTTACTTTAGCAATAGAACCTATCACTTTGGTGGCGACTGATTTTCTCGCATTTAAATTTTTTTGTGTCGAGCTCGGGGCAACGACGACTTGCCGATTCGCTAGAATTTTTATGTTGTCGTTCGGCTTTTGTACAATTTTAAATTCTGGTACTGGTATTTTCTTTTCTGACTCTCTACTTTTATTAACAATTTGGGATGTTTTAGTGAGTGATTTTGCAATAGGTGTGCTTTGAGCTTGCAATGATTTTGGATCGTCTGGGTGTGCATTTTCTGAAAGGCCTAATTCATGAGGGACGGTGGCGGGTTGCGTCAACAAGTGAATTGTTGGTGAATCGCTAACCATTCCTGGTGATGATTTTACTTTTGGTTTAAAGTCATCCATGAAATCTCTATTTTTGTTTGATAATATAGACTGAGCGTAACTAGCTTGGAAAGTATTGAGGGGACCAGAATATTCCATTTGCAAAGAAATAGGATTTAACGGTTTTTCACTAGTTGATTGAACATCTTTTAATTGTTTTTTCTGACGAGGAGCCCTGGGCTTGTGCGCTTTCGGTTTTTGCTGTCGAGGTATGCGTGTTTGACATGGTTTACTTGAAACTTTGCTAACTTGATTATAAGAATGTTTCGATTGACTTAATGACTTACCTGTGAAGAAATAAATAGTTAAAAATCTATATTACATATACATAGTTATATAACGAAACAATTTAATTTATCAGAAATGAAAAACTTACTAGCAGTTGGTTGAGAATATTTCGAGTATACTTGTGATATGTTAAGATGTTTTTGATGGTTGGTGGATATATTTTTCATATTTTTTACTGGGGTTGTTAGACCATCAAAAGCTCCCTCAGATATTTTTCGTTTTCGGCAAATTATTTCAGTTTCCCATACCTGGACAGGTACATTTATTTAAATAGACAATATGAAATACATTCATTTAAAAGTGAGTTACTAAATAAGTTAGTTAAGTTATAAAGAGTTGTAATAAGTCGTATTTTATGGAAGAAATTGTATAAAATAAAGTGAGAAAATTGTTGAATATAAATGGTAAATTAAAATACTCATTAATATAATCTAGTAGATTTCTGTTAATTCAAAAACAGTCATCAAAAAACATATAAAAATTGTTTACAAACTTTGCTAGAATGGTCTTCTGTAGCAATTGGAGGATAAACTTCATCAATATTCTCACTACATTCCAGGGCAGATTCTCCCATTTCTGCATCAGATAATACTTCTTCATTTGACACAGGTGCAATAAGTTGGCTTTCAGTATTTTGTAATTCTCTATTCTCCGCTGCTGATACTACTGATACTTTATCTGCAATCTCTGTGTACATGGTTTGAGCAATACCACGTGGCATCAGAGGTATAATTCGACGGCCCTCACTAATCCATGCTAGAGCTGTGTTAGGTCCTGCTATGCTGAAATAAATATAACTTTTCTCTAACCTGTTTAGATTTTATAGATAAATAAACATAACAGCCTACTATCATAGTTGTGTACTATATATGCTTGTATGACTTTAAGTTTCCAGCAAAGCTGTAGACATGAGGCTACATGTCTCTCTCTCTCAAGTATTGCTGACATAACGCTTATCAATAACAAACCTAAACTTAAATCTTAAATAGAATTAGTTATAGGATATTTTTTTTACTAAAATTAAAAAAACTACAATAGAAAATTACTGTTTTTATTTCATACATTCTTGTTTTTATATTATTATTTAATTTAAAAATGTTGGTGCAAGCACTATATAAACTTTTTATTTAATACTATATAACATATATTTACATTTTGGATTAAGAATTGTGAAAAATATAATAAAATTCACTAGAAACATAATGTAAATAGCAAAAAGAAATATTTTAACATCTCTTTAATAGATTAGCTGTTGGTGCCAATAATTGAAAAATCAAGTTAGTAATTTAAATAATTCAGTAACTTTATGGCGGAATATATGAAAAGTCTAATAAAATGACAAAGATACTTCATAGCTGTATAGATTTTAAAACAAATTATATTCCATAGGCTAAAAAATTATTCCACTATACCGGTAATTCTGTTAAGAAACACAGAATCAGAATTACAAAACCCATTTAAGAGTTTTACTCTAAAATTAGCTCAACTATACATGCTTTGCATAAGAATATTCAGCCATCTTTGACTGTGTTTAAGAGTTTATATACTAAAGCATAAGTTTTCTAAAATAAAACTTACTGTTCAGCTATTGTTGCTAGGAGCTCGTCATTAGAAACGCGTCGCGCTTCTGCACTGTGGCGGTCATGGCTTATATGTAAAACGGCGCGCAGTTCCTCAAGTAACTTTTTTCTGTTGTCTTCCAATGATCCTTGTGCTCTAAATACGCTTATCATATTCGAGTAGGCTTCCAATTCTATAAAGATAAAAACTGCTTGTCAATAATCAAGGAATAATAATAGTTTAAGGAATTAAGCAGTCAAATGCTCGAAATCAGTTCAGAAAAGCATAGGAGGGAAAATGAATGCCATTACAGAACTAAATATATACCAAGTCTTCGGAGCGTCCTACGACATTCGTCGTGTGTCATATTTAATAGAATAGGCCACATGTTTATTTCTTATATAAAATTACTATCAAATAAGTAGTTGATTATATGATTTGAACCACATTTCTTTAAAATATTTTACAGGCAAAAATATCCATACTGTTTACTTCACACCAACGACAATTCGTTTAGTTTGAGTTTTGACATTTTAACCTTTTAAGAATAGGAAAATTGTCTTTGGTATTGGGTGTACAACTGCAAAGTCGATTATATAAATTATTTCAAATAAATTAAGTATGTTCTTACAAGTAAGTAGTATTTATTGTAATATTACGATTCACAAGAGAAGTTTTGTTATTTATATATCATCATCATCATCATCAGCCCATTAAGTCCACTGCTGGACATAGTCCTCCCCCAAATTTTAATATAAATCTCCCAAAAAATATATATATTTTAGTATAATTATATTATTTACTACATATTTTTAAAGTTAAATTTTATCAAAATATTATATATTGATATTATTTTCATTGTATATAAGATGCAATTAGTCTAATATTATAGCGAAACTGATAAAATATAATATGTATTTTATGTATTTTCTATATAAGTGCTCTATCATTTAAATGTTTAAACCTTAATTACATTATATTGCTTTAAGTTATAATAATTTAAAATGAATATTAATACAAATATAGTGTAGGTTTACCAGGATCAGATGGCTACACTAGCAATACTGAGGAAATTGAAGTAAAACGTTTTGATACTTTTTTCTATAAAATAAATATAAATATAATATAATAATAAAAGTATAATATAAATATGAAATAAATATAAAAATTTGTTCAATAATCAATGATAACTTTTGAAAGTTGTGAATGTGGGGTCCAAAATTTAAATTATCTTACCTTAATGATTCTCTTTCTCCATTGAAATCAATTACTTTCTGAAAAAAAAATGTAGTAATTTCACCTTTCAAGATAGTGGCTAAGTTTTTTCGTACACTGTAAAACTCATTTATTTTGTTTCTGATCAATTCTGAATCAAAACTTTCCAAGTTAATTTTTTCTATCTTTCCTTTTGTTACCGAGCATAATAAATATACCTTTGTTAGATCTATGTTCAGCAACGATTCGTCTTAAGGTAGTGTTAGAAACCCTTGGAATAAACCAAAGTTTAGAATATACGTAATACAATATAGGTAATATAAACACGAAAATGCAATCAACCAAAGCATCAAGACGTGTTATTCTTATTAAATTTCTCGAAATGTCAGTTGACAGATGCTATTTTTTGTTGCTATATGAAAATCGCTATTTTTAAACTTTTTTGCCATTAGATATACCTAATAGACCTATAATTATCTATACTTTTAAATAGTTACCACAGATATAAGACGGTAACGTCTAAGCAGTAATAAATTCACTTAAATCTCAATTGATGTCATGTAATAAATAATAGTATAATAAACGTTATTAATATCATTACGTAGTTTGTTTTAATTATTTATTATTATAAAAGTTTCTTTCTATATTTTATATAATCAAGTAAAATATTATAATATTGTCTTTATGTCGCACTCACTTTGTAAAAGACAATATAATTTAATTATTGTCCATTACGGTACTATTCTAGCACAAATCAACTATGGAAAATTTTGACAAGAAAAACATTGAATAACATGGAAATGATATTCCATAGAAATGTTTTTCTTGTCAAATTTAATTAAATAGGGTAACAATCGGACCATAGACCACATTTAATTGATGATGGTAACAAACAAACTACTACATTTAAATCAGTAACGACCATAGGTTGAAACTTTGTAATTTTAAACAAATTGCCAAATATTGTAATGTGTATGTGGTAATTGCTTTTCTTTTGTGAATAAAGTTAGTGGTGTTAGAATTATATTTTTATAATCTTACTTAATAAAATGACCGACTTAGAGGAAATAATTGAGTATATAAAATCTTTAAAGAAACGTTTTGACAAACAGTTATTTGAGTGCAAATTAGAAGAACTTGCTTATATTGCCCAAACTACTGGGCTTGACGATGCCAATTTTTACATACTATTCAAAATTTGGCTGAACTTAAATATACGTAAGTTGAAGCTTTAGAAAAATATTATTGTTTAAATATAATAAGTACTTATTGTAAATTACTTTTCATTCTAGCTTTTCGTAAATGGATAAACCTTGGCTGCTGTATTATACCTGAAGAAAAAGTAGGAAAAAAAACTGTGGAATATGCTCTAAGGTGGTCATTAGCTAATTGTGGAAATCAAGTATTTCAACCCAGAATTTGTTTTATTTTGGACTGGTTAACAGGTATATTGAAATGTCAAAACCCTTCTACTGTAAATGTGTTCAGTGTAAACTCTATATAACGACACTGAAGGGACTGTGCATTTTAGCGTTATAAAGAGTTGTCGTTAAATGGAGAGAAGAAAAATGAGTGTAAGGAAGACAAGTTAAACCAACTAAAGCCAATTAATTTTGACGCTTTATGGAGTTTGTCGTTAAATCGAGGGACGTGGAGTTTACACTGTATTTTGAATGAAGAACTAAATAAATATTTCTATAAAAAAACATACTTAATGACGGTATAATTAAAATAATTAAATATGTGTAATGGTATGTTTTTAGTTGCAATGGACTGTGATTCTATTGATATGACAGCACTTGATATGGGCTATGAAATTTTCAAAAGTTTTTTACACTCTGAGAAGTTGGTAAGCCTTTAATTTCATATTTATCGCAACAAATATTGTAAAAACTATAAAACCTTAATGCAGAGTTTACATACTAATTATAATATTTTCCAGACGCCTCACACAATCAAACTGATATATGTTCTTACAAAACCATTTGATGTTACAAGACATAATGTTCTGCTTCTTTTAAAAGAGATCAAAAAGAGGGAGGGCAAAAAGGTAAGTTAATATATATTTTAAAATTAATTGAAGAGCAGCAGAGGTTTTAAGAAATATACACATTTAAGCATGTATAAGCAAACATTTTGAAAGATAATCATTGGTCTCTATCTTTTTGAAAAAGTAATTAATGTTCTACTTTTAGTTTGTAAACATATTTATTATATAATTATATATATACTTTCAGAGTTCTGTTAGGCAACTACAAGTGCTCCTTGGATTATTCAAAACATATAAGCCCGAATGTGTTCCGGAACAAATTCCATCAGTTTCTGTGCATACTACATTTAAAAAATTGAATTCTGAGCTTACTGAAAGATTTAAAAAGTGTCAGGTATTTTTTTAAATATCATAATTTTTTGGCCTACATAACTGATACATTGTTGTTCTTCAAAAAAAACTATACATTTTAGTATAGATTAATATATAATAAATTTTTTGATATATTATTCGTGATTTAAACAAACTGCCTCAGTAGCTTGATCAGTTATGGTAAATATATTAAATTACAGAATCGAAGAAATGGTAATAACAAAGAAACCTTAAAGATGATATGGGCTGATCTAAGAATGGTGAGTTGATAATTCTACCAAGTTTAGCCTCCAAAATATAATTGTCACACATCTGACTATAAAAGTATTCTAGTGAAATTTAGTTAATTTTAATGCCCTGAATTTAGTTCTCAGGAAAAAAATTGTTTTGAAAGTAAGATATTAACATGCAATTTCAATGCATTCTGCCTTGTTTCTTTTGTACTTCATCTGTCATATTTATGACTGTTTCTTTTGTTATTTGTGAAACATTTTTTGAACATTGGGTTCATTTTAATTTTCATTGAATATACTTTGCTAGTTAAAATATCCAGAATTGTGGCTTCCCTAAGGTCCAGTAAAAGTTAGTAATCCAAAACATTGCCGAAAAAGGTTTGTTACATCGTCTTACTTTATTGTTACTTTTTTTTAGGAAAAGCTTAACAACAAAGTTGTTCCACTGGTCCCTAATCTAGAATTTCTGTATGTGGGCTCAACACAATGCAATGCCCAAGAAACACAGAAAACATATTTGAATTTTTCAGAGTAAGTTAACATATAAGTTCTTTATTATATATATTATTAAATCAAGATTAATTTATATATTAAATATAAATTTATATATTTATAGATTAAATAAAAATATAAGATATGTAATAGATTCGGGTAATTAAAAAAAGATAATTCTCTTGTCAGATCAGAGACGACAACAAAACGCGTGATAATCTTTTTTATAGACTGGTGGTGATGATTTTACAATTTCCAATTTTTTTTAATGGGCTACTCGCTGTTGGCCAGAATGGCCTTTACAGCTTAACGAAGGTGGGGCGAGCTTGCGGGCTCACCGAGGAATAAGTTTGCCACGACTAGCGCCACGGCGTCTACTGCAAGACACGAACCTCGGCCATCCATCCCATCGTTTCCGGTGAAGGCATTTTTTGCTGTGATTTCTACACAGAATCCTATTTGTTTCTGCTTATTCCTCATAGGAGGCTATAAGTTTTGTGTTGTAATAGGATCATTCGGATTCTTGAGTTGCGTTCCCCGGCACCATTATGTGGTCGGGAAATGGTGGTTGATATTTTTTTAAAAATGGAAATTGATACTTTTTAATGATTTGATGGTTGGTGATTTTTCAATTGTTGAAATTGATGCTTTTACTAGTGTTGCCCAAATGCAAGACAAAGACCAAGACCGCCTAGCAAGACCAAGACTGACCATTGAAGACTTAAGCAAGAACAAGTCTAAGCTTCCAAGACTCTTCCATCTTGCAGCTAATTTTTTTACAGTGATTTTTGGAATTTCTCATTAGATCTTTAGACATATGTCTTTACAATGGCTATGCTAATTCAACTTCAAAATGTTCCTATTCTGATAGGTTTTTCTAAGATCTGAAGTAAACTTTAATAAATATCAATAGTCTAATAGGTAA
>DWCF01005364.1:0-14385 GCA_018230265.1 Delias oraia
CCCCGGGTACCGTTCGCGCATTTCTTGATTTTCTTCTGTTACCAAGAGTTGCTAAAACTAACAATTAATTATACAAAATGGTTAATTTCTTTATGGACTTTACTGGTATAAATTTAAGTGGCAATAAAAATCGTCTCTCTAGAATTATTTTGTCTATTAAATTCGCAAGTTCATATATCTAAAGATTTACTAAGTTGAGCCTTTGTGGTTTCTTTGCCAAGTCCAAAGTTAGCTTGGAAACTTGCTCTAACCAAACTTGCCGCGGCAACTAAATGCGAACTCTATAATATCAGGTGAATGCTTTGAAAATATTTTCAAAACTTTTCCCCAATAAGATATTAAATTACTCAACTTTTCATCATTATAATTTATTTAGTTAAAATTCTAGTAAAATTGTATATATATTTTAAGCGTTCTTACAGTATCAATATTTATGTCTTAATTTTTTATTTTTATTTATTAATTAAATGTTTTTCATGTCACACAAGAACGACAAGTTTTGAGAAAATTAATGTTTTAAAATACTTGTTCATTGGATTCGTTTTATATAAACGCTATATCTTACGAATCCGGTTATGAACCGTATGAATACGGTTTTCTCTATCATTCAGCGAAACACAGTACGAGTATTCAACTTTCGGGTACCAGTTTCAGCTCGTGGTATCTCTCCGAACGAGCCGGCTCAATTAGAAAATTAGCATATGCTTCAGCATGGCTCTTCTCTGACTAGTTATGATAATTGTGTCAGCATATAAATCATATTTATATAAATAACGACTGAATATCGACAGAGAAACAGACATCGAATTTATATAAATAAGAGAGTTCAGCATGACTCTCCCACGGATAAAAGACGTTATAATCTTTAAATTTGATAAGCTTACATCAGGCAGTTGGATACTAAGGTTCAATCGAGACCTGCTTATATGCCCTTCCTTATATCTTAATAATACGTAGGTACGTTAGCACAAAATTGTACGATTCGCTCTCACATACTTAGGTATTATTACATACGCTAAATTGCAAATTGCCGCTTCCCTTTAGAGTTTAGACAGTTTATTTGAACTCGCATTTCACTTGAAATAAGCAACCCTAGCATCCTTACTTAAGGACTATATCAGTGTGATTGACAATTTATGATTAGTAGGTATACCCAAGGGCTACGCGGTCAGCACCGTCTACTTTGCGATCTCCGGCCTATAATCAAATACGTTATAGTAATAAAACCTTTACTTCTTCAATTGTTATAGTGGAAGAGTCGAGCTATTGTTTGAAGAGTTTACCGAAGTATCCAACCGCTCAAATAAATATCGCAGATAACGAAAACGAAGAATATAAATTATCTTAAATCAAATTTATACGACACTAGACACATTTATTATGATAATAAATTGATTTTACAATAGATACAAATGTTTTGGCTTCAACGTCAAAATATAATTCAATTCCTTTGAAATAAATGTAGCGCTATAATTTTACACCTTCAGAACAATGCGTCAATTCATCAGAATTATCCATGAAATCAAAAATGGACCTTTGGAACTTTTTATACGATGATTTCTCAGGTAAGTGATGCGTCTGCGATTTTATTTTTTATCTCGTTATTTGAAGATAAGGCGATAGACTAATCCGAGGGACGAAAGGCGACCAGCGATAACTCAAACTTTGACGGCTACACGTTCCGAGCAATATGGCGTCCGAGCCACCCAATGAGGCACAGGCCTGTCACACGGAGTTTCGCTCCTAACAAACATTAATCACCACTGATTTATTAGCGAAGGAGTGACACGCCATATTCTTTTTGAGCGAAATTTTTCAAAATGCATAACAGCTGCACCTTGTTAACGCGGTTCTGACGATTTGCTTTCTAGTTATTCGCACGAATAAAGCGAATTCATGTTATTACACGCTCCCTTTTACAATTCTGCAATTGAATATAGATATCAGGCATTATGTTATTCCTGTTATAAGCTGAATGATCTCGTAAATCCTGCATCTGAACGTTGTTATTGATTTATGCCTCATATATTCGGAGTAACGAATGTATTGATCATATTTTATCGCAAGGAAATGCCTCGTATACATTATGTTGCTGTATTGAGGGCGTTAGGGCCAAATTGATTTTTAAATAAGTTCAAAATGGGGCCCCTTGAAAGTGTCTCAGGATTTTACATGCCACATACGTCAGGGTTTGTCCTAATCCCGGAGGGATGGCCAATTTTTATTGCCTTCGGGCCTGATCTACGAGGTAATATGGGTCCAGTATCGAAAAGCGACGTCGAAGGGGTTCAATATTGTAAAGGGTACATCTTTAATTTGGACATCATATCTTTTTAACTTTAATATCGTTCAATATGAATTGCGTCCGTCGAACGCGTAACTTTATTACGTGCGTGATGTAAATAAAACATCGTGGTCTAAGTACATAAACCGCACTGGCATATGCTGTGCGTGAGTTTGACTCGCTTCACATAAATCACGTAACTGCCTCTCGTAGCCATCAATTAGCAATTTGCATTTACCGTGCTACTTAATTTTTCCAGAGAATTCGGCGCAAGCGTATATGATAATTTTGATTATTAATCGCTGCGAAAATACCTACTGCGTGAATGCTATGCAATCATTATAAAAACTTAATACATAATTGGTAATATCGGGTGACAGTATCGCAATTTTATAACAGTCCATGCTGTAAACTGCCTTTACACTCCGAGTACGTGCTTATTAGAATAAATTGGCACATCTAGTTACCTATACTTAATGCTATAAATAAAGTTTGTGTGTTTATGAAATTGTAAGGCGTAATCTCTAGGTATACCGAACTGATCTTGAATATTATTACACCAATAGAAAATCAATATTACACCGTGAAAAAATCCGGCAACACAATCGAAGCTCGGGTTATAGCGCGGTTGTCCATGAACGGTGGTATTCCCTTACCATATAGGAGTAGGAGCGGACAACCGGTTCCGTTGTCCGCTATATGATAGAAAGCTACGTTACTTCGACTAATACAGACTATAATTTAAAGCAAAAAATTCTTCAGTTTTGAGTAAGTCGGAATTGAAAAGTCAGTCGACGAAAAAACGGTTTTAAGATATTTCTTATTACGAACGCTGCCTTAATGATTGAATTCTAGAGAAAAGTTGTACAAATTTTATGCTTATGAAAACGTCCACGACAGTATATATTTAACTGTCATAATTTATATGGCAAAACGTTCGGCGGATCAGTTAGAAGTTAATAAAATAGTAGGTACTTTGCATTGATTGCATGAAAAACAAATTAATTCATACCGTCTTAGTTAAGAAACGACTCAAATATTACGTCGAACAGAATTTATGTTTAGTCATTCATGGCAGTCCATACGATGGCATAAACAAACGTTTTATAGTTGTAAAAATTGAATGCATAAAGTAATTGTTAAAAAACGTTGCGGCCGTTTAGGCTTTAATGTCATAATAACGTCCGCGCTCCGATCGGCAGAAGAAGTGGTTTCTCTCGCGACTCACTTAATTTCGCTATTGTTTTCAAATTTTCATTCCTTTTTTCGTACACTCCATCTAGAGAGGCGTATTATCGATTCAGATTGATTCCGTTGCGAGGCGATGGCGGCTGAAAAAGCCCTCGAACGCAGACAGTTCGGTCGTGATTCATTTTCAACTTTGAGTCAATTAAGCGTCGCCAATTCAAGTACTTGGATATTCCGTGCGTTGACTAATGCATTATTCATATTGTATTTTGAGATAACAAGGCGCCCGATACACATCTAGCGCACTGATTGGAAGTGTGTACATAGCATTATGGGAGCTATTATAAATTAAAAGTGAGCAGGCTTCTACCGTCTCTCATTGCACAGAAAATATGATAAACTATTATGTAAATTCACATGTCATTGAAATTATTCTATTCAATTTGAAATACTACTTGTTACCGCATAGCGGGTAACGGTGCACACGGGCCTGCTTCAAGGTAAGGGATCACCGCCGCCCATGGACAACCGTGCTACAATCCGCGCTTTGGCTGTTTGCCAGCTTTTTATGCAGCCCGAGCGGTATGGTAGCCGACTAAAGCTAGTATTCTATAAGCCTGGTATCACTACGGACGGGCTGTCCCAATTAGTGCATCACCATGGCTCTCCGATGGGTGCGACATTGTGAAGACACTCGGCCGACCACTGTTAAATCTTACCAAATAAATTATAAATCAAATTAATTCAGCCCGAGGTTCGCACCTGAATGTACAATAACATATATTGTTGGTATTATGGACATTTAATACAATGAATACAAGTTTTATGTACCTTTCTGGATCGATATATAAATCCAAACCTTTATACAACGATAAATAAAAATTATCTGAAAAACAACGGTTAAAAAATTAAGCACGACTTTAATTGCCTACAATGTAATACGAATCAATAAAGAGGCCGCGACACGAGGCTCTATACCTATAGATAAAGATGTTACATATTTATAGGAACATATATATCATTTGATCGAAGCGGCTGGACCACCCAGGTAGGCCGTTCGTTGGCTGCCTCACACGTGCAACATATGTACGGGCTTATTTACCTCAGTACGGTGTCGTTGGAGGTGTTGGTTTGGTAATTTTCGATTCGTCTTACCAATAAAACTTATTAGCGCAATGAACTGGTCGCCGCTGAATATGTAATAAGCGAAATTCGGAAAGGCGGCGGACGAAACCCGTTCTCTTGTCGATTAAAACGCGCCCAGCTCTTGAAAATCGATCGTTAATTTTACACGAATACCTTACACGAGTATTTCTTTCATTATATCACGATTCACATCTGTTAAATATAGAATTTAATCATCGAACATCGAGAAAGTATAAAAATTCAGGCGTATCCCCTCGATGTTTGTCGTTATGTGTCGCGTACCAAAACTCTGTGGAATCTGGCTTCCTGCAGATGTATTTCCAAACCAATATGGCTTGGGGAACGAACGTACTCACATATATTGTAAAAGCAAGCAACGCACCCGCGGTTCTGCAAGGGCTAGAGGTAAGCAGGGGCGGAGGAATGTTTATCTTGGGTGAGCCTCTTGCTCGTTTGGTGTGGTTTTCAATAAAAAAATATAAGGGCAACTAGTTATGGTTTATATAATGTATGGTCGTGTATGTTGACTTTAATCTTCGCTGAGCACATTCAATTTACATAATTCTAGCGAAGAAAATTACAAGCGTAGGCACGTGATTGCACATTAAGCTTTTCATTATAGCAAACACCAACGCCTTTATCACTCATTTAAGTGCCAACTGCACGAGGTTATTGTCTCACGAACGCACAAAACAAGCAGCCGCATCGCATCCTCTCAGTTCACGGGTTTTCAAAAAAATCTCTCGGAACGCGGCGGGTGTAAATCACGTAAGTTTTTGCATTAGGAACAATTAAAACATCGAAGCAAACAACATTTGTTTCAAATGTTCCCGGATTGCGGGCCCATTGCGAATCACGAGCGGCTTACAGGCTATACATCTTGAAAATTCTTTACGGCCAATATAAACTTGCGCAATCCTTTGTCGCCCAGCTGAGGGAAGGCGGGATGGCGAGTTTCTTTTGTTGGCGACACGTGTTGCAAAACGGGTTGCTCCCCGGGTCCCGACACTTGTTCAAGTCGCCCAAGTAACGTCGATTTCCATAGTTTTTTTACTCTTTTAGACACAAATAACGATGTTTCTATTGAATCTCTTCATAACCGACATTTTGACATGATAATTTTTATGCTTGTTAAAAAAACACTTCCTTGTTTAGCATTCTTCATTCGTTTATAACAAGTATGTTTATATTCAGTTAACTCCGTATGTTTTCCGTATATTTTCTCTATGTTTATGTATATGTGTGTTATTATTAGGTGATATATTTAATGATTTCTTATTACTTGTATATTTCAATAGATAAATGTTGAGAAATAAATGACACAAATTGCTCATGCCCTGCAATCTAAGGGGCTGCAACTCAATACAGATGTACAGATATTTGAGATTTGCGTCTGACGGAAACATTTGAGTGTCATTATTTACCTATTAAGGCCTCATACACATCTTTTTTTGCTAGTCAAACTCCCGCCTAACATCCTAATGAAGCCATTTGTGTCATGTTTATTGCTTTTATGGTGAACGCCAGATTTTGAGTTGAATTTACATGGCGCAAATTGACAGAAACCACTGACATTAATTAGTCTCCTTTATTTATTTGCATGTATGTACTTATTTATGGCATTCATATTTGTGTTGCTGTAGACAAATATAAAATGTTGCACATCGGTTGGTGGGCGAGATCATTTTTTCTCTTAATTGGATACAGTGATTGCGACAATGTTGCTTTACAGAGTTCGCTTTTAACATTTATCATTTTGTGATTTGGTCAAAACTTTTGAATCTTAAATTGAGACGGGACTGGTTTTATGTTTTTTATAATTTATACCAGTAAATCGAAAATTATATTATAGATTTTTTATAAAAACTGTGTCAAACGCCGCCCATGGACACCCTTGGCCCTGGCGGACCCGCGGGTGCGTTGCCGGCCTTTAAGGAATATTTACGCTCTTTTTTTGAAGGAATCGATGCTTAATTTATCACTATTAGAGATACTTCAAAACATTTGAAATTGGTATTATTTACTAAAATGAGTAGTTTTTTTATATAAAAACCAAGAGGAAAATGAACAAGAGGGCTCACCTACAATAGGGGTGTCCATGAGCGGTGGATAGTTATCCATTGTTGATCAGAGGATGCGTTGCCGGCCTTTAAGGGATATGTACGCTCTTTTGAAGGTCCCCGAGTCGTATTGGTTTGGAAATTCTCCAGGAAGAAAATTATCTTACCTATATAATCTTGAGCTATAATGGATTTGTTAGTAAATCCATGTTTATTTATTAATATATAACAAACAAATATATAGAGAAAAGAAAAGGTCCCGGTGTATTTATGTCGACCCGTGCCGGAGGCTTTTACGGCTTAGGTAATTAGCGTCACTCAATTAAGCACCACCTCCCTGACTGAAATAAATTTGTTAATTATTAAAAAGGTGCACTCAAAGAATTAAGCTCAGGAAAGTAAGTTAACTCGAACGCTTTTCGTACATTATAAAAAAGATAATTTTAATAGGTAAATCTGTAAGTCATCTACATTGATTATTTTTTTTAATGAAACTATGCGAAATAAGCAGGGAGTTCGCAGGGCCGCGGGTGCGTTGCCGGCCTTTCAGGAATAGATACGAAGTTTTTTTATGTTCCCTAAGTTGTATTATTTTGGAAATACCCCTGCTGGCAACTGATTTCACATAGTGGTGTTACGCGGCACAGAATGCCTTAAAAAACGTTCAATCGTGGATCGACAAACATCACAAAACTTTTCTGATTGAATTAATTTAATGGATTTTCTAGAAACGTCCCATACTTTGAAATCGAATGAATTCGCAGTTTGGTTAAATAAATAAGTCTCAAGCGACTCTTTCAATATAATAGATAAACGCATACATGCACTGTGGTCTTTAAGCTGCCCGCGCCCACTTGAGATAATTAAGCCATTAAATCGCTTGCCAACCCTTTTACACTGTGAGAAGCGTTCTTCGGCCTCGTTTTAAGTGCACTTATTTTTGTATCAACTTCAAAGGCGACGTGTTACTTGAGTGCTTAGTCTTTTAACGTTCGATTGGCTTTTTGACGCGTTATTTATACGCCATATTCATATATGACGCTATCTCTCCGATCGTTCAATTCAGTCCAATAAAAGCTGTCAACACGAGGTATATAAAAACATCGGTAGTGGGCACTTAGTTTACAACGATAATTCATAAGTTCCATATCTGTAATTACATATGAATGCATTTAATAGCCTTGAACCATATTTGTATGTCTGTCGGTTTATATCTTTTGTTTAGGTACGTTTTATATAACCAAATTATAAAAAAACCTCAATTAATTATATATTTGTATGGCTGAACTGGATTTATCCTTACGTTTCATATGACGACATAATAAAAAAATCTCAAATAATTACTGCAAGTGGCGTTCGTGTTTATCGAGTTTTCACGTCCCGCGGCCATCGGACCCGTAGTGGGCTATCTCGGATCGAATTCTCGGGAACCAATTCAGAACATTTCCCAGTAACAGGCCTCCACGATGCTTAATAATATTCCTCACTTAACCTGCTATATACAAAATGCGGTGAAATAAACACCTTTTCAGCGAATTCGCCTTATTTACTGAATTTTATTTTTAACGATACAATTTCGTATGCTTTTTGGTAGGGTTTTAGAATTGGAACCAGTTTAAATGTGTTTGTATTACCATTCATCAATACTTGAGTAAGGCCAAATGGAGCTGTCGCCATTGGGAATTGTAACGTCAAATGCACAGTGGATTCGAACCCATACAATGACGATCAAACGCACCGACTTTACATAAAACCGCTGCACATCCGCTCTGCGATAAATTCTGAGAGCCTCGTAGCTTAGTATATAGTAGCCAAAACTTAATAAAACCACGAAGCGAGAAGTATCGGGTTCGAATTCAGGTCCGAATAAATAAAATTACAATATAATTTATTCAGTTTTTGGAAAAGAACCTTGCTTACGCACTAACAAGGCTGCCTCGTCCGAAATGATACTACCTGAACACAGAATACTTTACGTGAAACTGTTTGTTTAGTGTTTCGAAGAGTGAGTGAAGTTATCCGAGTCCCTTAAATAAAAAGCCGCTTTAGCGGCGTAAAAAGCCGGCAATATAACCAATGCGTGGACTGTAGCGCGGTTGTTCATGGTCGGCGGTGTTCTCTTAACATATAGAAGACCCCTACTCCGTTCTCCGCTATAGAAAAAAAAACACAACCACAGGGTGGACTTTTGTCTGTTATAACATGAAAAAATTTCATCTCAACTTTTTGTTTCAGGAGCGAACGGTCTCAGGAGGCGAGGCAGACAGACTTACACGAGATATCAGACATTAGAATTAGAAAAGGAATTCCACACGAACCACTACCTCACGCGAAGGAGACGCATCGAGATGGCACACGCGCTCTGTCTCACGGAGCGACAGATCAAAATATGGTTCCAGAATCGAAGGATGAAGTTAAAGAAGGAGATACAAGCGATAAAGGAGCTGAACGAACAAGAGAAACAGGCGCAGGCGCAGAAGGCCGCAGCGGCGGCCGCAGCTGCAGCCGCGGCTGCGCAAGGCCATCCCGAGCACTAGATCTGCGCGCGCGCATCTACTATAACTACCGTGATACGTTTGCGCTCAGCGATCAGAACAGTCCGTGTTTTTATAAATTGTTTGTAATTATTTTCGGTTAAGTGTTGTTCGGTTGTTGTGATTGTTTTTTTTTGAAATTGACTATCACGATTGACATGTTCCCCTTTGAACGAGCGATGAAACTGTTAATGTTAGTATAGAAACGGGTCGTAGTATTTTGTGTTTTGGGTTTTGTTTTTGTTGATTTATTATTGAATTATTTACGTATATTTTAATTCGCGCTGTCGTCTTAGATGTTCGCGTTTGAAAACCAGTGCAATTTGTAGAAATCTCTTCCGTGTATAGTGTAGCTCTAGGTGAGCGGTCGGCGTTGTAATGGACTATAACATTGTACAAATAAATATGCCTACCAAAGAGACTCGGTCTCGTACCCTTAAAGCTAAGTAAGAGTCATAAGTTAGATGAATCGCCGCGTACCAGAAACCCGTGTGAACAGTCCAACCGCGCCATCTCCCATCAGAACTCGCATAGGTATAGTGTAACGTGCTCGTGTTCCTGCAGATGCAATAGTCGGTGAAGTTAATGAAACAAATTGCCATAAAGATAAGTAGGTATTATTTTAGCGCATAGCCGTGTAAATAGTTAGGGGTAACGGTCGTGAAAGTGCGGTTCTCGAATGCGCCGGCGCTTCGGAGCGGGCGGGACGAGCCTCAGCTTCGAATGCAGGCGAAGAGCGGCGACGTGCGGGGCGAGGGAGGCGAGAGGGCGCCGCCGGCCACCGGACAGGACTAGGTGAGTTTTTGTCAAAGTCCGCGGCATTATTTATCAGGCGGAGAGACGGTCGCGAAAAAGTCACCCGCTCGCGGCGAGGCGCGACGCCATTTTTGAAATTGCCAGAGCGAGACATCTATGGATAGCTGCAATGTTTTAATTCACTAAGCCCGTTTCGATGGCCCTTTGATCTCTCCCGACCGTCTCTTTATTATCGTAACGTGGACGGCGCATGCGCAGCGAAATTAAACATTAATTAATAAATGCCAGCAAGTAGTTGATCATTAAAGAAAAATTATTATTTTAATTGCGCCGTTCTCGTTAATTAAATGTAGCGCTTGCCTTAAATAGCAACTATGTTTTTAACAAAGCTTGAGATGTTTCGGCGTAAAAATACCTACCTGAAGATGGTTTAATATTTTGTCGTAATGGCTTCATCGCGATAGACGTGGTCATCTATTAATTAAATTTACTATGGTCTGTTCCATCTTGAATTCCCAATACGGTACAAAACATCCGAACGGCCACTAAAAAGTGGATTCTTCAAGTCCATTCGTCGTACGGTCAGTAAAACAGGTCCACTGATGCCTTTTATCGTGTTTCGTTTCATTATTAATGTTGAGAAATGTCGTATAGCCGACGTGTGTACGTGTTAAGTCATTAAATTAGGATTTCAATTAAAAATACGTAGCCAATGCCACCACATTCATTTTGTCTACTAGTTGTTAGCTCGATAATTTGTACCTTTACTATTTTATATGTCAATAACGTCTGTATCTTGCAGGATAATTTGAAACATTTTTAATTTAATATTTTCAATGATTAATATTAAAATTTTGAGTAAAATGAAGGTTTATTGTGCCAACCATACCAATGGTCGCCATTTTTCGGTCCCCAACCTAAATCAATTCAACGATAACTGATAATTATTTGGTCCGATAAGAAAAAAATATTGGATTCTCTGATCATCGATGGATCCCACATTAATATTCAAACGGCTCAATTAACTATATAGAAGAAGATTTTCAGAGGAAGTTTATTATATATTTTACGAAAGTATTATATTAACGATAGGTTTTCTTACTAGATATATAAATACTGTACCACTATCAATATTTGTGGGTTTATGGTACAAGGTTTTAGGGTACATGGGATTAAGTAAAAGAGGAGGTATCGATTAATATTCTACTAAACTACTTCATGAATGAGCTACTGTAGATACTAAGTAGAATGAGAGTATTTAGTAGTATGAGAGTTGATACGCTTACTTAGGAATTTACACATTGGGATAACGTCTGCAATATAGAATGACTATTTTGCTTATGAGTTTTGTATGTTGGGCTACGTAAGATTAAGTGAAGAAAAATGGATATATCCCAATTATTTTCTAAGGCTGCCTTTTGTATATCTTATATTAAATAAATATTTTCATAGAAATATACAAAAAATTTGGAGATAGAATTTGCTCTATTTTAATGATTTTGAATTTTAAACGGTTGTTATAATATTCATTATGAAAATTTCTGTGTCAATTAATAAAATAAAAAATTACTTACTTTATAAACGTATATAATGTAAAACTCGTAGAACCGGAAAGTAGGCTCTATCCAATTACTTAAGTAATCCTTAAAATTCAATGGGGCTCTTAATTGGCGAAAAATTGAATAATGCATGATCGATTAATCATATACCAATTTTTTATTTTAATTAATTGATATTCAGCGGCGGTTTCATATTAAAATATTGCAATTTTATAAGGCTCTTCGTAACCTGTTCCGTATGTACGGTAATGCATATATCATTATGTACTCGGAGGCAGCTGAGTCGAGTCTCTGTTATGTGGTCACGAGACGCGAGCCATCTTTCTTATTTCTCGATAGCTTTTTATTCGTCGACTTTTAAGAATTTAACGGAAACTCGCCGGCTAACCTGAACTGTATTTTGAGAATGTTTCAGATTAAATATTAACTTACAACAGCAGTAGACTGCAGATAAAGTTACAAATCTTAGTATAAAACATAATACCTAAATTTAAGCTTGTTACACAATTCATTGTTTAGTTACTGAATAATATATGTTTTATATAAACAAACATACACTTAATACAATATTGCAGGCGCGGCAATCAAAAGGGTTGAGTTTAGGCTTAGATATGCTTTGATCAAAGATCAAATATTACACCATTAGTCTTTAAACAAAATTTGATGTAACTATTACTTAGCTAATAGGTACCCACGGTAAAAAAATTCTTTATAAAAAATAATAGATTTTAATGTAAGACGTCCCAATTGCAAAATAGTTTTTGTAATTGGGATGCCTTACTTTGCGGCGCCAATACACCTGGTATTGGTCTTGGTCTTGGTATTGCGCTCCCACTCTTGGTCTTCGTCTTGTAAGTCTTGCCTATTAAGCTATTAGATCTATTAGACTACTTATTAAAGTTTACTTCAGGTCTTAGAAAAAACTATCAGAAAAGGAACATTTTGAGCTTGAACTAGCATAGCCAAAGTAAGTACTAACAAGATTAATAAATGTCTAAAGATTTAATGAGAACTTCCAAAAATCACTGCCAAAAAAATAGTAGCAAGACGCGCGAGTCTTGCAGGCTTAGTCTTATTCTTGCTCAAGTCTTACACGGTCAGTCTTGGTCGTGCTAAAATTAAGCGGTCTTGGTCCTGGTCTTGCTCTTGCACAAATGCAACTGAATTTTTGCAACATTAAATAGGAACTATAATTCTATAACTACTCTACTAGTAAATATAGTCAATTAATTAGTAGATAGTAGAAAGAGGCGATAGAAGCAAGAAAATATAGTTAAAGGTCATCTCTACAAGCCTCAGTCAACTAATGGGTAGTTTGGGTTATCGTCTGTAATCTTATCGTGGTAACTACTTTGCTCACACACGATCTACACAATACCTAAGTTGAAATAAGCAGTAGATTTTATCATCTAGTTCCTGTGAACGTAATTGCTAAGCCTTTTTATGATATAATTGTAATTAAGCTAATGTATTTCGGTTAATACAGATTTTATAGGTACTGAAATCGGTACATAATATGGTTTCTATATTTTTTTTAACTATACCGGACAACGGAGCAGGTGGGTCTCCTATATGGTTAGAGAACAATCTGCGCATTGGTTGTGTTGCCGGCTTTTACGCCGGCTTTTACGCTGCTTAAGCGGCATTTTTAAGGGCCTCCGATATCCTCACTCACTCTGCGAAATGTGTTTCACAGAGTACAATTACCGTTTGAGTATTCTGTGAGCAAGTGGTATCACTTTGGAATAGCCGGCCCAATTAGTGCGTATGGTTGCAGTGGTATCATGGCGCCGACGGGTATTTAGTAGTCTTTAAGTAGGTTAAGGTTAAGGTTTAAGTAGTCTTTAGATTTAGACCCGTAATCAGAAAATCTAAAATGAAATATTATTTCGTTTATTGTGCCGTTGCTGTATGGAATAAATCTTAGTTCGAATGAAAAACAATAGTTCCTTTAGCGGATATAGAGAAGCCAGCCCAGCCATAGTTGTTCGGGAAGGTACACTCGTGCGCGGCGATACAATCGCGTCACCCGGCCTGGCCCGCCGCACACGACTCGCCTGTACCTACGCCCATAAATATTGATAGACTCGGGATATCATTTAACATCGTCGCTCAAAAACTGGTAACCAATCGAATATGCTACTTGGAATAGGAAAATGTCCCGCTTGATGAGAAACGATGGTGCGCTCGGGGTCATTGCACTTGAGCGAATTGAAGGCTTTCATCGATAACAATTTATTTAATTAACCGTTTCCGCGCACGAGCCTGCTTCTGTGTAATGCCGTGCAACCTTAACAATAAAAAGCCTGGTTTTTATCACTTATATAGAGACATGTGATTTTAATTTATTAAAAAATGTTATTACCTTTAAAATCTAATTGAATAATAACATCATCAGAACATCAGCGTAAAATAGTAGGTATTTATATTGTATTTCGCTGAGTTAGTAAATACCGGAAGCATAAATTAGCCCTATGAGCGACGTAAGAAGCCGGCAACATAACCGAAGCGTGTATTGCAATTGTGGCCTCTTGAAAAAGCTATTAAACTTTTCCGTAATACCTACGTATAAAAATCGATCTATATCTGCTGAAAGATCCGTTTTCAGTGACAACAACGAGTTGTTCCATTCCCGGGGCCACACTAGAGGCTATAAACCAACGCGCTATCTCAACAGAGCTGCATAGTGCCTACTTAATAGTCACTTTACTATAATTGCAGCCATCAATAAAGTTACAATTGCTGTTGATAACTTACATTTCACACTGTTGGGTAATTTATTTGCGTAATGGGGTCCATTTTTAAATTCTACTTATTGACATAAAGAATTATAATATTCTTGAAATTTCTAAAATTGG
>DWCF01005365.1:0-14379 GCA_018230265.1 Delias oraia
GCAGCGCCCTTTCGAGTACAGCAGATGTTCTGCGATCACCAACCCGCCTGCAAAGCGTGGTGATTAAGGCAAATAACCCCCCATGACTAATAAATAAGCATTCGGACCTAATTCAAACAAATACGTGACCGACCCGACTGTCTAATATAAAAAAAACATAGAAAATAAACTGTCCGGCTAATGTATCATTAAAATGCAACTAATTTAGTGTGAAATTGAGTCGTTTTCCATTACGATTATGGGACAATTTAGTCATTCATCCGACATCGCATTATATTAGCTTTCTCTAAGCGGATGGATCGTTTGCACAAGTCATTGTATCATTACAGAGTGAAGTGGTTACTTGAGCGTTGCACGTTGCGTTCGTAACGACAAAACTTCAGTGATATAATTCCAATCACAAAGGTATTATCAAATATACATAGAACCTAACAATCGGTTTTTATCATAAACTTAATTATTATCTCCAGTACTCTATAATCAACAGATCAACGTCGATATTAAAACTCAGTAATGTCGTTTTTCGTGATGAAATGCAATTACACGTTCCTACCTTGCGATGGTTTTAAATGTGCGACTCGCGACATTACACGAGCCGTCCTTCTGTTATTAGAGATGTAGAAAAAAAGAAGTCAGATGACCACCGGTTACAGCATTACGACACTCGCCCGGCCACTGTCAAGCCCTTCCAGAGACTAAATAATTATAAATGAAATTATAATTGTTCCGGACTGATATTCGAATCTAATACCTCTCGCTTCATGATACACTTTTAAAACCATTAAACTACGAGCTCCCACGAGTAAGACAGTGTTAAGACACAAGTGTTTAGATATAACTATGACACAACTTATGTAATTTGTAGCAGCTAACGTACAATGGATGTAAAATTGCAATATTAAAATAGATAATAATTAGTCATAACGCATACGACCCAAACACAAAGTTGATCTAGTCACAAATCACAACTCACAAAAGGATACATTGCACTTCGAAAAAACAAAATAAACTGGCGACAAAATCGGCGATAAAATTATATAAATTTCGCACATATAGTGCTATCAGCTAACAGAATTACCGACGTGTTATCAATTATCCTGATTGATAATACAATATGCAGTCTGTCCGTTAAAAATTAATCGCATAAAGCATAAATAATAGATTAATGACACTAAATTCAAACATCCGATTTTTATCATATCTACGTCTGAATAACACGACTTTTGTTTAAGAAACTGCGCAAAAAGAGTTATGTTTGTTGCAAGCGAAAACCACCACGCACCACCTCTCTGTGGAATCAGATGCCAGCAGGGATATTTCCAAACCAATTCGACTTGTGGACCTTCAAGAAAAGAGCGTACACTTTTCCTAAAGGCCGGCAATGCACCCGTGGCTCTGCATGGTCTAAGTGAGCCTCTTGATCGTTTGCAACCGATAGTATATAAAAAAAATATCAAATTTGGTTAGGCCGTTATGTGGTACTAACATTTGAAACAAACATTGATAAATAAGGGCACTCAAGACTACCAGACTATTAATTGTAGCAAATAGAAGTCAATCCCGCTAATAAAAATTAGTAAAATAAGCTTTACTAATTTATGTTTATCAAGTTAAAATACCTCTTAACATGTTCACAATCAAATTTTTTTTATTCCTCAATAGTATAGTAATATTTAAAATTAAAAGTTGTATTTTGCTGATAGGCACGGCATTAAGCTTACCTTATCACAAAAGATGCAAGGCAATATATATTAATGTCGATTCAGCGATGGTTTATCGTGTGGAAAGCACCCCGAGTTATCTTTTCCGACACCGGAGGGTTTCTCTCAAATGATTTTCACTAAATTTACCGTCGGTGGTCCAAAAATAAAGATAAATATGCCAAAAATATATATTCTCTGTATATTTATTACTTAATGTCAGTTTACTAAGACGATATATTATAAGCTTCTATGCCAGATTTTATTGGTACATCATATATTTCATACTATGATATTTTTTATAATTTTTAACAAATCCAAACTAAACATATATCTAAATATATTAAATAAACCGACTAAAGTTATATATAAACATTTTCCCTCTTTGATTGGTTAAGGAAGTATCATTTAACACTATTATTGGCTCAATTCGTTGCGAGTTTCATCATAATTTAGAATGTCTCTTCATGACTAATCATTCAATGCATCTCCTCTTAATATGACTTACCTACATTTGAATATATAGAATAGTTAACTTTTAACTTGTTAATTTATAGAAATAAATTTATTTAAAGTTTTTTATGAAAATCGTAAGCATAAGTCATAATACGATAAGGGATCCTCCGCCCGTGAACACCCCAGCCCCTGCTGATGAAACCAAAATCTATATAAAAATATAGTTTTGAGTAATGTCTTATTTGATCATTCTATTAACAGGTGAGATGTTTACAACTATAAGTAATAGTCACTCAAACTTTATTCGGGAACTTTCGCTTATCGCGAATCAAATCAAATAATCTTTAAGTTGTTTATTACACAAGTAGGTACCATTTATTGTCGGCATCAATTTAAACTATGCAGATACGCAATCCTTAATAAACCCCAATTAATATTACAAAAACAATGTAATTCTAACGTTTATAATATATATTATTATAAACAAAGATGACTGATCAGTCAACACGCGGGCAGAGAGGAAATAAATCTTTCAGAATAGAAATTTTTAAATTTCTTAAAAAACTGTTGAATTTTTTAACTTGAAAAGATTTGTAAAAATATTCAACAGGTTAATATTAATAGATAAATTTTCAAAAATAATACGTACTTTTAGATATAAAGCTAGGTAGATAAATTATACGGACGCGACGC
This sequence comes from Delias oraia, assembly GCA_018230265.1. NCBI lineage: Eukaryota > Metazoa > Arthropoda > Insecta > Lepidoptera > Pieridae > Delias > Delias oraia. The sequence continues at coordinate 2,850 of DWCF01005365.1, forward strand.
GGTCTAGTGATATTTCCTATAAATTTCCAACTCTCGCCAACGAGACACGGATCCTTCCTTTTCAAGGAAACGTCGGGTTTTATTCAGGAGAGATTTTCTCTGTCATTTTCCCTTAAATGACACCCTCATGTTGAACGATATAAGGGTTGACTGGATAATATAGCGTAAATAAATGTAAGTTTGTACTTTGTATCAAACTTGGTTGAGTGACTTTAACAGGTGTAGTGTTGCCCAATTTCAGACGCAACCAAGACCAGACAACCAGACCAGACCAAGACCAATTTGACGAAGATTCAATTTGTTCTAGTCCGAGTAGTGATCGTTTGAGTTATAGACCTAGAAATTTTTAAAAAAAGCAAATTTAATGACTTTTTGGAAATATTTAATGCATCCCAAACTGCCTTGTGTAAATTGTGCCTATATAAAAAGACGGAAATAAAAATGAAAAACTGAATACTTCAGGCTTAAGGAAATATCTAATTATCTTTCCACAAAAAGCACAAACATTATTATTATTCTTCTTTCTCATTAAATCTTTACACATTTATAAATCCGATTAGTTTCTACAATGGCTATGCTAACTCAGGTTTAAAATTTTCCTATTCTGATAGGTTTTTTAGAATCTGAAGTAAAATTAAATAAATAGCAATAGTCTAATGGGTAATTCCAAGACTTGCAAGACCAAGACTGGGAGCTTAAGACTCAAAACAAAGACCAAACCAAGACTGCCTAAGTCTTGTCTTGGTCTTGCAGTTGGGCATCATTAAACAGGTGTATTACTTTTATTTTATAGTATAGCAGACAACGGATCTGCTTCGTATCGAAGGCCCTCTAAAAATGCCGAATAAGTGGTGTAAAAAGCCGGCAACACAACCTATACGCGGACTGTGGCGCGGTTGTCTATAGCCGGCGTTGTTCTCTTACCATATAGGAGACCCACCTGCTCCATTGTGCGCTATACTATAAAAAAGGCAATATGTTTTGAATACAAATTAATACTATATAGAGATAGCAAACCATACACAATAAAAGAACTCTGTGTTCTTAAGACAAATTTCGGCCTAAATTTCTGTTATAAATGCAAAATAACGTATAGAGTAGGGTAGATTGAACTGAGCAGAAAATGCCTACACAAATTCTAAGTACAAGTGCTATTTATACGGATAACAAATATTTTCAGTCTGCAAATATAAACAACGTTCTTAGTTCTCAGTACGGTAACCTAGATTTTAGACCGGGCACACGTCTAAGTGATTAGTAGGTACAAGCGGGAACATGGAAAATCATTTTGCACAGGAAACGAAAGCAGGACCGCGACCCACTTGAGTTCTTAATGCATCGGATTAGTTGAGTGTTCGTTTGTCTGACTTACACTAGTTTTCGCTGTGGGATTTCCTTGAGTTTCTTTTAAATTGTGCGATTGTTTTATATAGGTACACCATAAAGAATATATGATAATTAAAAGTAAATAAAAAATAGAAATAAAACGAGATCCTTGTAGATTAATGGCTTTAAAAGTGTGCCATGAAGCGAGAGATTTCGGGTTCAAATCCAGTTCCGGATAATTAGAATTTAATTTATAATTTATTCGGTATCTGAAAGGGCTTGACAGTGGCCGGGCGAGTATCTTAAAACTGTCGCACCCGTGGGAGAATCATGCTGAAGCATATGCTGACGCACTAATAAATAGCGCCGGCTAGTCCGAAGTGATAACACGGGCTCACAGAATTCTTAACGTGAAACGGTACTTGTACTGTGTTTCCATGAGTGAGTGAGGTTATCGGAGGCTTTTAAAAATACCACTTAACTAGCATTAAAAGCCGGCAACACAATAAGTGCGCAGACTGAGGCGCGGTTGTCCATGGGCAGTGTCGTTCTCTTACCATAAAGGAGATCCACCTGCTCCGTTGTCCGCTATAGAATAAACAAAATCCAAATGCAGTCTAGTTTATATCTATCTATAGTAGTAATGTAACAGTTTTTTCACATTGGTTTAAACTTTTCCATAGACATCTATGTAAATTATTAAAAAGCGTAAAACAAACGAAAAATATCAAAAATTTCAACAGTTATCTCACGACTCGTGTACGTACAAAACATTTCACTCTCATAATCTTTTTCCGTTTTATAAAGTATGATGCTATTCGACTGTATAGTAAGGTCTATATAAAACTAAAAAAACTGTTGTAAAGCAAATTTAAAAAAAATAACATATATTTACTTTATTTAATAAGACGTACCTACTACATTGGAAATTTTTATAATATACCATAAAAAGGGGCATTGTATAGTTGCGTTGCCAGTTATTACGCCACTTAAGCGGTATAACAAGCTTCTGGTATTTCGGTATAATAGATAAATGCCGTATTAACTCTGGTATTCTGTGATCCCGTGGTATCAGTACGAACACCGGTATAATTAGTGCGTAGCATAGCTCTCACACGGGTAAATATTCTGTATATTTTCTACATTACAGTGGCAGTGGCATAGAAGTGTGTTCTATCATAGACAATCCAAACTTAAGATCTCTAGTTTTGCGTCTGAGCCTGAGAAGGGTTATTTCCCACTTACTTTCACTAAAAAGCAACCCTTTACCCTCACCGTGACAGCGTCTAGACTTAACAAAAAGTCACCCAACTAGGCGCTTCGTATTCTGAAAAGCTTAAAATTTATGTATAACATTCAATCTTCAGTGAAAATAAACTTTTAAAGAATACCATCTTGATTTTTAACGCAACGAAGAAGCTTTCAAAGTTTCCAACACGAAAAACTTACAATTTATTATAAGTTAGAAACGGGTATTTATTTATTTTGACTCTGATATGAAACGAACTTTTCGAGAATTACACATCTTTTCTGTTATCTATAAATAAATTATATAGGTATGATAGTTGAATGATATCATTTAATATTTTTCTGTTACATTTAAGATATTCAATCTGTAGGTAATAATTATATCATCATCATCATCATCAGCCTATCAAGTCCACTGCTGGACATAGGCCTCCCCCAAAAGGAGGGTGTTTTGCCTTAATCACCACATTTGGCGCCTGCCCGCCTAGGTTGGTGATCGCAGAACATTTGCTGTACTCGGAAGGGCGCTGCTGCCCACCCTCCGGTGAAGTGTCCTTTAGTCGCTTCTTACGACATCCCATTAGGAAGACTTGGATTGATACTATTCTAAACCGGTAACCACATATAACAAATAATTATATAGTATTTATAAACTATTCTCACAAAAAACAACATAACATGTTGCTTAGAGAAACTTTGTATAAAATAATCACACCCACCGACATTTAAGTGAACTGACCAACTCTTGACCATGCCCGTTAACGAAAAACGTAATTTTATTTCCTTTATTATCTCATATTTAAAACAGTATTGCAAACATATTGCAAAATGTGCCGTCAAAAATACCAATTAGGACATCCGCAACGCAACATTTAATTCCACGTATTAATTACCATTGCCGCTGGATTGATAGTTTTGCTAAAATGTGAGCAACTGGCGAAATAAAACTCCTATGCTATTAAGAATATATTAATATAATAAAAAAATATGAAAATCTTTTCTTTAGAACTACAATCCTATTGCTTATCATAACGACACCAACTTGCTTTGAATGTCTTGATTAACTCTACGGAGATGGATGTATGCGAATCAGGATACAAAAGATTAGGAGGCTTATCGAGGATAAATAGTGCTTCGATCATGGATATCCCTAGTCTATAATGGGGCACACTGATATTTTACTAAATATATATTGTAAACCCTTTAAGGTGCATTCAAGGTATTAAGGCAACACTTTCTATTGCTACCAACATAATGACATAACAACGTTGAAACACACTATTAAACAAAAATTTCCTCTTTATTAATACCCTCAAATGCTATTTCTGCAAATGACATTTGCTGACGATATTAAGGACTTATTTTTTTATGGAATAGCGGATAACGGAGCAGGTAGGTCTCTATATGGTAAGGAACACCGTCGGCCATGAACCGCGCCAGAGTCCGCGCATTGATTGTGGTGTCGGGTTTTTACGCATATGCTTCAGCGTGACTCTCCCACGGGTAAAATATATGGGTATGTCACTTAGAATCAAATTTTCGTTTCGATAGGCGATACCTATCACTCACTTTTTTTACTATCGTTTGTCTAAGGACCAGGTGGATATTCTACAATTGAATTTTAGTTAATTTCAAACAAAAACACATTATGTGTTAATATATTATGAAGTTTCACATTCACTCGTGGGAGAGGCATGTTGAAACAAATGCTGACGTACTAATTGGGCCGGCTCGTCCGAAATGATACCACGAACTCACAGAATATTCAGCGTGAAATGGTAGTTGCATGTACTTCAAACAGTGCTTCTATGTTTCGATGAGTGAGTGAGGATATCGAAGACCCTTAAAAATGCTGCTAAAGTGGTGTAAAAAGCCGGCAAAACAACCTATGCATGGACATGGCGCATTTATCAAATTATAGGAGACCCACCTGCTCCATTAACTGCTATACCAAAAAAAAGAAATTAAAACATTTCAAGTTGCGCCAACGACCACACTTTGACACACTTTATATACATGAAAATGATTAATTTATAGAGATAAGAAGTGTAAAAACCGTATTTTGTATAATAACCGTACTTGAAGGCAAACAATATCCAATCATATTATTTTTACTCGTATTTTTACTACCAGTGACTAATTTAAACTATTGACAACCTAACTTTATGAGTTTTTAATATGGCTATTTTTACGTGCTTTTTTATTAGAAACTCAGTGGAAAGGGAAACAAATAGAGAAAGAAAATATACATTTTAAAAGTTCTAGTTCTCTAAAAGAACTCTGTTTGTATGTAATATTCAATGTAATTGTACTTGTGCACAATTCAGATTCATATAGAACGTAACTTTTGTTCTAAAATTTTCTTGAATTTTCAACTGCTCTTTAAGTTGTCCTACTGCCCTTTTTCACAAGAATTTCTAATATATGGAAAATAATAGTCATGAAAAAGTACAAGAACTAAGTTCTTCAGAAATCGTCTCAAATATTAGCGAAGTATTTGATAACGATGTTGTAAAAATATAACATTGTTAAATCTAATAAAATGAACGTTTTAAATAATTGGTCAAGTTTATCAATGTTATGATAAGATTGGTTTTTAAGGTAAAGCGGACAACGGAGCATGTGGGTCGCCTATGTGGTAAGAGAACACCGCCAGGCATGGACAACGGCACCACAATCCGCGCTTTGGTTGTGTTGCCAGCTTTTGTCGAAAAAAGTTGTAAATTACAATTATATTCCTACTCGTGCTGCATTAAGCTCGAAACTTAAGAAAGTGTAATAAGTAAAACTATCTCCCTATGTACCACTGGCGGAGTGAGAAAATGTAATCTTAAACTGTGGAATTAAAGTAGAGAAATTTAATTATCTCTGCTATACTGTTCATACGATTAAATTCCACATTCCATTACTAGAACATTTAAAATCTTATAGGTACTTGGTATGCATACCGGAATAACTAACATACTACATACAACGACATACATACTACAATAACATACTACATTTAGATATCATAGTTCTTCGTAACCATAAGTCAAACGCCTGAAAACTCTTTTCACGGCAAACTTCAAGCGTCGCATTAAAAAAGACGGACGCTGAAGTGTGCTTGATTAAGACACGAGCCTCAAAATGAGAAAATCTTAGATTAAAACCCACCGCTCACCAAAGATGTACCTACTATATACAGACGCTAGACTTGTATGGCGCCACAGCCATTACTTTTTCTAAGATTAATCCTTTTGAAACTAGTCGCTAGGGCGAATATTTTAATCTTGTAATATAAAGAAGCAGGAAACAGATAAAACAATCTTTAGAGCTGTATTTAAATTAAAAAACTAAATATAAAATATTTAAAACATAATTTGATTAAGAAAGAAGTTAGCCTGGTAGCTTAATGGTTTTAAACGTGTACCATGAAGTTTCGGGTTGGAATCCCAGTTGCGAAAATTATAATTTATTTTATTATGTATTGTATCTCTCGCCTGACAGTGGCCGACTGAGTGTCTTAATACTATCGCACTATCGGATATGCTTCAGCATGACCTCCCACGGCATGAAAAGTGGGCAACACAACCAATGCGTGGATTGTAGCACGGTTGTTCACGGGCGGCGGTTTTCTCTTACCATGTAGGAAACTCATCTGATCTGTTGTCCGCTATAGAATAAAAACAAGAAATAATGAATCCCATTGCCAATGGCGTCATATTAACTTACAAGAGCGCTCGGCCAAAAGATTTATTTAGAAAGAATGTTAAGCTTCCGTAGAATTTGAAGCGGAAAATTCACAATTTACGTACACATTGTGACGTGAGATGCTTACTTTAGTGTTTAGAGAGAGGCCGGATGCATTTCCCTTAAAAGCGCACGTCGTGAGAAGCTTTCAACACGTTCTGATAGTTTACAAACAGAATTATCGATTAATTGCAAGCAATAGGAATATCGACACGATAAACTTAATTTACTTATAGAATGTTATTTATGAATTTCATTACAAAAATGGGAAAAAATGAAAGACTATTATAACGGATTTAAATTAATTATTAATATGAACTTAATAATTATATTTTAGTAAATTTCAATCGATTTACTATTTTTAATTATATTATGATTTAATTATTTTAGTAATTTAATAATTGTATTGTCTCAAATAAACAAATCGTATTTATTATTTCCCGAGTAAAGATTCTAGTACCTCGTACGCTAAAGAACTAACTGGCTAAAAAAAGTATAATTTGCGTAGGAAATTTATATATTCAATTAAGTGGTAAAATATAAACCATTCGTGACACAGCCGACATACAAATGAGTTGTTATGTAACGATGTTTTGGTTCCATGAACCCCTACTTAGTAAGTTATTTATATTTTCAAGATCATGCCGTGGTCAAAATGAACATTCTATAGACTATCGACCACAAGTCTCGTAAAGACTTATCTTCGATAGAGTTAAATTTTCGTATGAAAAATATAAGTGATCATTGGCGCGTGATAAACTAACAAATATTAATAAAAATCTCAAGTTAACACAAAATGGTCTTTACTTATTATAGACTAAGAACAAGGTTTTGAAGTTTCAACACCTGTTCTTGTGGTTTTTTATGGTATAGCGGACAATGAAGCAGATGGATCTCCTATATGGTATAAGAACACTGCCGCCCATGGGCAACCGTATCCCAGTTGTGCGCAACCGCGCATTGGTTGTGCGGCGTGTCAAGCTTCCGATATCCTCACTCACTCAGCGAAACACAGTAGAAGTACTTTGAACGAGCCTAATGAATGCATTAGCATGGCTTTCTCACGGGTTGTAAGATTTTTTATCTTATATAAGGCACGATACTCAATGATTCAATTACACATTAAGTTTATATAATTTAAAAAAACTTGTAACGGAAAAGGTGTATTGGGTATAAATAGCGATCGGATTTTTAATAATAACTGACTAAGACCTGCTAGTTCTAATTGATTAAGAGACATTGATAGTCTAACATATGCACAAGATTGAATAAGAAATCGTCTTTTATACATAAAACATTACCACTTTTGGAATATCCGTTAAAATACTGAAGCTTGAGCAAACATACCTGTAACAAAAACAAAAAAATTAATTAAAATAAAATTTTTTTCAAGGACAAGATCGAATTCCCGTTTAAGCATACGTGCGAACCGCGTGCGAATTTCCCAAGGACGCCAGATGGTTGCCCTTCTCTGGTTTCCGAAGCCAAGCGAATATTTTTAACGACAGACGTAACGCGATATAATGATTACACGTGCAATAGATATTGCCGTTGCAATCCGATATAACGGATATTGATCTACAAGGTCAGTTCAACAATGTCAGAGGAAATCATACACACAGATACTTTCTGCATTCTACTGCAACAGACCGCCACAACATTTTATTCATGTTGTTGCATACTTAATATTATCATCATCATTATCATCATTTCAGCCGTAAGACGTCCACTGCTGGACATAGGCCTCCGCCTTGGACTTCCATGAATACCCGTCGGAGGCGACCTGCATCCAGCGATTTCCGGCGATCTTTATAAGGTCGTCTGTCTACCTTGTGGGTGGACGTCCCACGCTGCGTTTGTCGGTCCGTGGTCTCCACTCTAATACTTTTCGGCCCCATCGGCCATCCGCTCTACGTGCGATGAGGCCTGCCCATTGCCACTTCAGCTTGCTAATTCGGCGGGCTATGTCGATAACTTTAGTTTGTCTACGGATTATATTATATTATCTTATAAAGAGGAAATATTTGTATGTTTTTGTTTTTGAATTGAATAACCTCCGAAACTACTTGAATGATTTGAAAAAAAGTTATTCCTAATAATTAATCAATTATATAGCAAAACAACTTCTACTGAATGAGTTAGTATATTAAATATTATTTCTCGATTTAATCCTACGAGCTAAAAGATAAAAACCTATTACAATAATTCCTATATGGAACATATAAACTTACTTTGTTAACTTTAACAGTTTGTGTTTATAAAAACTAATTTTTGTTTCAAATATTGGTTTTTTTTAATTCGTAACAGGAGAATTGAATATACCGCTAAGTTTATATACTAAGTGAACAGATAAACCAACATATAATATACCAACTAGTAATTCTCGGAAGACGTCGCCCTGACCGGTACGACGCCTATCGCATCCGACTTACGTGACTTTTTAAAGTATATTTTGGCTAATTTATACAATATCATAGCAAATCATAGCCCTAAGTGTTATTCTGATGTATAAGCTATATTATTTAAATGTTTCATTTAAATCCGTTACGTAGTTTTGCCTGAAAAAGTAACATAACATAAATATCTATCCATCCATACGTACAAATTTTCGCATTTATAATATTAGTAGGGACTAGGCATATATAAAAAAATAAACAAATAAATTATTTTCTTTAAATAACGAAACAAATTATACAAAAACATAACATAATATACAATTCAATGTAAATTGCATCGTTCGATTACGCACTTGTATGGATTCATAATAAAACTTAGTCTAAAACAATAAGAAAAATTTCGGTCACCTCATACAAGTAATTATATCTTCATCTACGAATAAGTTATATAAAGAAATCCAGTAAAACAAAGAAAATATCGTTTTAATTACCAGAACTTTAGAAGGGTTTGAAGAGTAGCGGTCTAACAAAAAAAATCTTGTTTTACTTAAATCAAGAATGTCCTAGTTTAAGTAAAATATAATTAAGCACCAACTCATCGGTATATTTCATATAGGATAAGAACTACTGTTAAACTGTTATCACCAGATGAATCACAGCAACGTTTAGGTACGCTACCTGCAAACTGACCCAGAAAATAGCAGATGATTCACACACCATAATATTCTCAGAATTGTTTGCCATTAGCGTTTTACCATACAATAAAATATGGATTAAACGCCACATTACAGCCATACTGGGTTAACAATTATTAAACCACCTTTTGTTTATTAAATGAAGACATATTCCACTAAAATCATAGAGATTTCCATAAGAAAATGACTTGGAAATTATAATCGTACAAATTATAATAACAACGATAGCTTATTAAAATATCACTTGACAAACAATGAGAGATCCGTTATCAGTTAATTAAATGTAACACTGTGTCAAAGCCTCTTACATGATTTTTTGTAGTGTAATTGTAAAAAAAATGTATTGGATTTTACATCGACGTCATTACCCAACTAATAACACTAAAGATTTTTTACAGTATTTTTTACAGGTACCCAGTATAATAGCCGTAAATAATTATACATTGCTCAACTTTTATTATGTTTTCACTCGTCTACGAATCTAGTTTCTATAAATTGTCAATGAAGTTAAACCACACTGCCTACATCGTTAGGAAATAAATATAAAAAATCAAAAGTTTCCTAGAGACAAAGATGTCGAAACGCGAAATCTCCGAGCCGTAAGTACCATACAAAGAAATACGCTATCTAAGGGCCCGGCGTAATTCGTTGCGCAATGATTGTCGCGAGCGGAATTCGCGAGTCAATAGGATTTTAAGCGTACATAGATTATAAGCAAGAGCATAATTTACGATTATGTAACCTCAAGCTTAACTTTTGATATCGCTAAAATACTGATAATTTTCTCTAAGCTACGTAAAGATCAGATTTTTTATGACTACAAGTCATTTTAACGCACTATTTGGGTCGGCTCGTCCGGGGTGATACAACAGGCTCACAGAATACCAAAATGAAACAGTAAAGTACTGTTTTTCATTGATATAGCAGAAAAGGGAGGCCAGTTAAATTATACCACACAACCGTAGGTAAACGTAACAGATTTTTATATTTGATACAGTATAAAGATTATATTTTATATAAATTGAGAGGCCAATGAGCTAGAGGATACGGATCTAGAACAAATCCATCATCCATGGTCACCAAGATTAGGCGCGACGGCGTTGTCGTCCTAAAAGCGATAGGTTTGCTCTTTATTTGAAGGTTTTCAATTCGTATTGGTTCGGAAATAGCTGATGTCAGAGAATCGTCGTTCGTAGCACAAAATACCATAAAAACACTCAGTAGTGGAACGACTAACTTCGAGGGGATCGGATGGAAAATATAGAGAGATGATATTCTAAGGGCCGAGTAAAGAACCTTGCGCAACTTGTGTCGCAATGTATAGGTGAGCACCTTTCAAGTACTTTAGCAATTCCATTGACTCCTACGTTGCCGGTTAAGAAACTAAATTTATTGGGTAGTACCGAGTTATAGAATAAATATACATAGTATTTAAGCCAAGCTTTGTATTACATATATATCAAGCAAGTTTTTACCCGTGGGAAAGGCATATTGAAGCATATGCGAACGGACTAATTGGGCCGACTCCGCCGAAATGATACCACGGGCTCATAGAATACTCAGCGTGAAATGTTAGTTGTACATCTAACGGTGTTTCTATTGTGGTTCGCTGAGTGGGTGAGGATGTCGGAGGACCTTAAAATATCCGCTTATGTGGCGTAGAAAGCCATCAACACAACGAATGCGCGGACTGTGGCGCGGTTGTCCATGGTCGGCGACGTTCTCTTACCTTATAAAAGACCCACTTGGTCCGTTGTCCGATATAACATTAAAAAAAAATATGAATTTTTATCTTATCCCAAGACGGAAGAACAAATTTAACAGTATCAAATTAGCAGGTGTGTAGCTGCTTGCGCACAATAATCTCTGTAATATATCTTTTTGCGTCAAATGTTAAGATAATAACCACCTCGAACCATATTAATTTACGCGTGGCTTTTTGCCCCGCTGCGGCTAAAGGAAAACAATTTATCAGCGACAGCGGTATCATGAATATAATAGACAAAAAGCGCAGGATGATGTAGTAATGAATGGCCGGTTACAAATGACGCGTTAGCCGGCTCGACGCCAGCCACCTGCTGCGATATAAGAAAGCTTTAAGCTCATTGAACTTGCATCGAGCTTTTTACTACA
>DWCF01005366.1:0-14375 GCA_018230265.1 Delias oraia
GGGGAGGCCTATGTCCAGCAGTGGGCTTGATAGGCTGATGATAAATTTAAATACACTAGAAAAAACGAACTAACTTTTTTTTACTGCTATGATTTTTGAGAAGTCCAAATATAACGCCACAATATTTGACTATCTACGTCGTATGACTATGCGTATGGGCATAGTTAGATTAGTTCGAGGTTTGGAACTAAATGGGCTACTCCTGGGTTTAGGTAAAAAACAGTTTCCTGCAAGGTTTTTTAATTATACCCTCCTTGGTTTTTATTAAAATTCCCTCCGAGTAGGCTATCGAGTTCCAAACCTCGATTTAATCTAACTATGCCCATACGAGAACTATGGTAGCATGAACGCGGTGTCCCGTTTTTAAAATTAGAGTTACAGACAATAAATACCTATTTGTATCAGAGCCTAGTAGAGAAATAGGATTTTGTACGAGATATAAAGTCTAATTAAATGGAGATACCGCGTATCTATAGCTTCATCGAAAGGGAATAACATATCTTTTCGACTAAACGAGGTTAGAGTTAACAGGATTGCACTGAACAAATATGATTTAGATAATAATGGCCTAATGGCTTACCAGCGCCGTCTTCTCCTTGGTGATGGCGGTGATGTCCTTCCAGCGTAGCGACAGCGAGGTCTCCCAGCCGAATATGTTCGCGTAGAAGCAGAGGTACGACTGCGAGGCGTAGAGGCGCCCGTGCGCCAGGATGTCGCGTTGCATCGCGCACGAGTAGTCTGCAATGCCATTACTATAGTGTTAATTATTTCTGTATATGATGGTCACGCCTTGGAAATAAGGTATTCAAGCCAGGCATTCTGAGAGCAATTTCTTTTATATCCTAAGTATCTCACAAAAGCCAAAATATTACACCCACTGTGTTTTTTCGCCGGTTGTTCTCAGTGGGCTTAACTTGGAACCGATGCAAGACTGATTTTGACGTTGAATAAAAATATTTCATTTCAATCATGAACCCAATCCAACAGATTTGAAAGTGGTTGATTTGAGATGGCACTACTTTTACCCGGTTTTAGCTGCGGGGCGCGACTATTGCATTGTGTTTGAACCAATAAATATCGCACCTACTATGAGCCTCTCATCATCAGGTAGATCCTTGAAGAGCCGCTTAAAGTCCTCCGACTTGGTCTTGTACGTGGGGTAGAGCGAATTGTACCAGCTCTTCTTTTTCGCCCGCCCGCTACCATCCGAGCTACGCGATCCAGGGTTCGACAGTTGCTGAAAACACAGAGTATATTATTCTTCACATTCCAACCCCGATGACACCCATTGTAGCCAAAATCCATATCGGGCCTCAGAATTAAAACATTGCAACCGGATATAAATTTAATTATTTAAGATTTACGTATCTATGTGCCTCGTTTGACGGCACTTATAGGTCTGATCTGTGTGTATACTGTACTGTGCAAATTTTATAATTAAAAGGCAGATTATTCAACCTACCTTATTATATTCAGGTTTGAGCGAAGCGTTCAGGACCAGGTCCACGGCGATGGGTTGATCTCCCACGCCAATGCTGGACACGTTGATTGAGACATCGTTCTTCTGCAATAATAAAAACACATCGTATACAATAAATATAAAATCGCGGTCTAAAGGAGGGAGCCTGGAGATTCTGTCATACAGGTTACAGCTTAGTACAGACTCCAGCTATCTCAAAGGTATCGACATGTTTTTGAGAAATATATAAGTATATTTTTTAGTCATGTTTATGAAATCTTTGTGTTTTAATTTAAATATGAGAGAGAAAGATAAATAAAAATAACAGACACAAAAGCATTGCACAGATAACGGTCTGAACTAAAACCATCTGTTGGCTGACATAGAAACCAATATAATTCAGTAATAAATGAATTTACATATTTTCAATCAAAACACCCAGTGTTCGACTTTATACCACACATGAAATGTTGAAGCATTATTATGAATTTAAATGTTGCGTCTTTTGTTAGCATTATCCAATTAAAATGCTCGGAACAGAAGCGAAAATTACGCTCGCATTAATTATTTCTATTAGAGTAGATTTTAATTTCGGTTAGTGATTGCTTCTCTCATAATAAACGCTATCTTATCGTATAATTACATCATCACCACTATTAAACATCCGATTGCTTAAAAAAATTATGACGACTTGATATAATATTTGTTCACGGAGTTTAAATCGGATTTAAAGTCAACAATACCTTACTTGATTTTTTACGATACCACCTGGAGACAGCACTCGTACCTTACGATCAGCGATAAGTAAATTAAGACATTGTCTTCAAAGATTCAAGTTCAAAATGCACACCAAATATAAAAACTGTTGAGGGACTCGTAGCTAAATGGTTTTAAAAGTGTACCCTGAAGCGAGAGGTATCGGATTCGAATCCCGGTCCGGACAATTATAATTTATTCGGTCTCTAGAAGGGCCTGACAGTTGCTGGGAGATAGTCTTAATACTGTCGCACCCGTGGAAGAGCCATGCTGAAGCATATGTAAACGAACTAATTGGGCTAGTTGTACTGAAAAAATACTGTGTTCCGCTGAGTGAGTGAGAATATCGGAAGCCCTAAAAAATGCCGCTTAAGCGGCGTAAAAAGCTGGCAACACAACCAATGCGCCGACTCTGGCGCGATTGTCCATGAGCGGTTGTATTCTCTTACCATATAGGTTTCTCTTACCTAATCCACCTGCTCCGTTGTCCGCTATACTATAAAAAAGTACAGGTAGCAGATAGATAGAAGTATCACGAAGTCTGTCTTCTGGATTTTCAATTCCATTGGACAAAATAGCGTCAGTGAGCTGACAGTTTGAATGACGTATTTTAGCCTGACTTTGAAAAGGCTGAGCAATTTCGGAATAGAACTACACATATATTAACACCAAACAAGATTAAAAATGAATCTTACTCCATCGTTGTCGTACTCCAAATGGTTCTCCTTGCATTCGATAAGACGCAGAGATGGCGATGGCGACCGGGATATGTTCCTGAAAGTTCATTAAAACTAATAAGTTGACGTTATCCACGAACCTTTCTTCAAACATTAAAAGTTGCAGATAGTCCTCATTCCAGAAAATAAAAAACAAATCCACATAAAACACGCATAAGAAGGAAACAGTGAGTTTTATTTCCTTGATGACGATATAAAATTACACAAGTATAAAAAATTAATTGTTTATGTTTTTTTTAAGTATTAGTTGTACATATGTGAGAGAAAAATAAATATATAAAAATAAATAAAGAAATTACATGGAAAGAATCACAATGAAAAAGAGCAGTCATCTATGTACCCACACATGGCGCTCCACCATCATGAGATAATTCAGACTATCAGTAAGTACATTTTTTTATAGATTTTTATATATTCATTTAGTTGTTTATTATATAGTATAGCGGACAACGGAGCAGGTAGGTGGGTCTCCTATATGGCGCCGCAGCCCACGCATTGGATGTGTTGCCGGCTTTTTACGCCACTTAGCGGCATTTTTAAGGGCCTCCGATATCCTCACTCACTCAGCGAAAGACAAAACAAGTACCGTTTCATGGTATCATTTCGGACGAGCCGGCACAATTAGTGCGTCCGCATATGCTTCAGCATGGCTCTCCCACGTGTGATATATATTTATAACTCTAAGATGACACATGAAGTGCGGTGGAATAGTGATAACAAAGAACACGATCGATATCACGCTATATTGGTCAAGATTGCAACGAGCATGCAAGTTTACAAAACACGATTAAGAATTGTAGGGCATACATGATTAGTTATAAATTAATCGCCACCCTTTGCTACGCAGGGAGATATCAGCGATTTATAGGCTGTTAACCCAACTGCGTTCAAATCAAATATATATCTTTGTTGATGGAGATGCAAATCATGATCGTTTATGAATATAATCTAGACAAATTTTGGTCTGAAATCTATCGGTTTGTATTAAAAATAAGACGGCAAACTTAAAACCGGAGAGCCTCGTAGCTAAGTCTAACATGAAGCGAGAGGTATCGGGTTCGAATCCCCGTATGGACAATTATAATTTAATTTATTCGGTCTCTGGAAGGGCTTGTCAGTGGCCGGGCGAGTATCTTAATACTGTCACACCCGTGCCAGAGCTATGCAAAAGCATTTGATGACGCACTATTTGGGCCGTCTTGTCCGAAGTGATGCCACGGGCTCACAGAATACTCACCGTGAAATGGTGTGTTTGAAACCGGGCTTCTACTGTGTTTCTTTTAGTAAATGAGCATATTTGAGGCCGTTAAAATGCTGCGTAAGTGGCGTAAAAAAGTCGGCAACACAACCAATGCGTGGACTGTTGCGCGGTTGTCCATTGGCGGCGGTGTTCTATTCCAATATAGAAGACCTGCTATACCATTAAGAAATGATTAAGGTGCTAAATCAAATCGTATATATCTTTATTCATATGGACTCAAATATATGATCACCTATCATCACTTAGTCAAGTTTAGAGGCAGTTTAGGAACGCACGCCACAACGTCAAAAAACTCAATCGCATTTCGAAGCAGATCATTCCCAAAAACATCTCATTCAAACAATCAATAATTTATCATACGCCTTAATTTTAACTTTTTTTATAGAAGGTATAGCGGACAACGGAGTAGGTGGGTCTTCTAAATGGTAAGAGAACATCGCCGCCCATGAACAACCGCGCCGCAATCCGCGCATTGGTTGTGTTGCTGGCTAAATATAATAAATCACTTACACTAAAAATAATATTTAAACTAATTTAATGGAAAACATTAATAGGAAAATATGATTATAAATCCGTTCAATGATAGATGTATTGTAGATTTAATGACATACCAATAAAGACAGTTTAAGAAGATCTGATATATAATTACGATACCGGGATGTTAATTCGTTACAAACATTTTTTCATAAGCTTTAATTGAAACTGTTACAGATGACGCAGCAACGCTGGCTTCATACTTCACGCTTGGCTGCTCATATTACACAACTCGGTTACCTTTCATATTTTGCGAACTTCTCACGGAGCGAACTTTTTCATAGATTTCTCCAATACTATTCACAAATTTAAGTAACTTCCTCTCAGAATGAGTTTTGTTAGATGGATAGGTTTAAGAACTACGCTGATATACACAAGCGCGCACATAACTTCTTGAAAGATATTAAAGTCAAAGCGTTTTCACCCGTGAGAGAGCTATACTGAAGCATACTGACGCACTAATTAGACAGGTTTGTCTAGAGTGTTATACCAAGGGGTCACAGAATACTCAGCCTGAAATAGTAGTTGTACTTGAAACTGTGTTTCGCTGAGTGAGTGAGAGGATATCGGAGGCCCTTAAAAGTGCCGCATAAAGTAAAAAGCCGGCAACACAACCAATGCTCGGACTGTGGCGCGGTTGTTCATGGACGGCGGTGTTCTCTTACTTTATAGGAGACGCACCTGCTCCATTGTCCGCTATAGCATAAAACAAATCAGTTATAAATTGACGAAATCTCCGCAGACGTAGCTACAATTTGCGGCAAAGAGAATAAACGAGCACGTACCTGCTAAGTGCAAACATTAAAGAAACGCCGCACGCAACCAAATCACCGGCGAGAACTGAACGGTTAACAAAAACATGGATCGTAATTTGCGAATTATTTTCGGGTGCGGCCTTGTCTGTTTATAACACTTGGGTTTAACACGTCGAAATAATGAAAAATTGACGTGAATTTCGTAATTAATTTTCAAATAGATATACAACAGATAATTTCTTTGAAGATGACGGGAATCTCTGTAGCGTGATTTGAGCCAGGGACATTTTTTCACACTATAGCTTTTTTAAAATAAAACACGACGCAAACAAACAGGAAGCTTTCACAGGATAAGCGGTGACACACATAGCCGCAGATGAGCCGCGGGTGCGTCACCGGTCTTTAACGGGCAGAGATGAGCGCTTCTTTTTGAAGGTGTTGTTCAGAGGTTTGGAAATACATCTGCGAAAATCTGGTTCTACAAAGTTGTAGTCCGCAATACAAATTGCCTTTGCTCAGTTGTAGAACATTGAGGTGATACGGTAGTTTCATTTGTATCCTGCCTCGTTGTTCGATGATGAAATCACCAGCTGCAGGTATTAATCCAAACAATTCCTGAGAACATTCCCTATGATAAATGCCATAGAAGATGCTGAGGGAAACAACATCTCTACGCAGCGTCAAAGTGTCTAACTGATCAGACAGGATCTGGTCGTCAATGATGCAAGCCGCTCTACGCTGAATGCTTTCTAGAGCAAGAAGCTGATATTTGAGAGCTTTTTGGAACATTCATGTACGAAACCAAAGACAAACACAAAGATATATCTTATATAACCCCTTTATTCGCCGAGGGATAAAGAACTGCAACAGATCCGCCACTCACATTCAAATATTCAAGGTGACTCCGTGACTAACAATGCCTAGAAATGCTTGTAACTGCACTGAATGCATTGTCAAGCACAACTCGAGCACCCTTCGGCGCACGGCGCCCTTTATTTCTATAATTCGTAATATATCCGATCTGTACAAGCCTTCTCGACCAGACTAAAAGTAAAAACACATCGATTACAAACAAGTCTCATAAATATTTGAATGCCTCTTCGTGACATGTGAGAGTCAATAAAAAGGCAAGCATAGCAGACGTAAAGATATTTATTATTTACTTCTGTTTTAGTAGGTTTTATACAGTTACTTTTGGAGTTTCAATTTAAATAATTTTAAACCCGAGTAGAAAGTGTCATTTCGACACGAATTATGATATTTCCGTACAAGGACTTTTGTTAGCGATATAAAAGCACGTAGTGGTTTTTTCACAATACGTTAGCAGACAGTTTTTTTTATGGTATGGCGGACAACGGAGCAGGTGGGTCCTACGGGGTATGATAAGAATACCACAGCGCATCACCAACCGCGCCACAGTCCGAGCTCGGTTGTTTTGTCCGCTTTTTACGCCACATAAGCAGCATTTTTTAATGGCTTCCGATATCTTCACTCACTCAGACACAGTGGACGCACCGTTTAAAGTACAACTACCATTTCACGCTGAATATTCTGTGAGCCAGTGTTATCACTTCCGATGAGCCGGCCCAATTAGTGCGTCAGCATGGTTCTCTCACGAGTGCAACAGTGTAAAGAATCTCACCCGGCTACTGTCAACGCCTTCCAGAGACCGAATAAATTATTAATGTCCGGACCACACAGCTATGAAGCTCTAAATTTAACTTATGTTAAACGGCCTAACTATGAAATTAGACAAGAGTTGGAGCTTTCCTGAGTCCTGATCAGAGCTTTCCGAGACTATTCTAACTACATATATTAAAGTTTGACCAACATTGAATACCCATGATGTTGCGTGTTTGAAAAGACTTTAATAGCAAGATAAAGTATTTATTAATACAATTAAAGTTATATTTAAAAGGTAATTTTACAGGTCCAATTTGTCTTAGCAAGATCAATGCGCGAAGGAGCTATTATAAACCACAAATCTGATGTACTCAGCCGCGTTGCAACAGAATAGCGACCAAATCTGACGCTACCCAGTTCAAAATGCAGATGATAAAACCTAATATATTTCATCATCTTAATCTTTAATTTTTTCTTTTGAGACCCAAAAACAAAGCGATATAAGAAACCGCTAAATAGATCTTTAATAACAAGTTATTAGTTTTCTTTTATGGGGCGATATATATTTTTTTAATAAAAAAATATAACAGTTATGGTCAAATAATTACCCAATGATTAGAACCTTCTCCATCGAGTCCGTTTGTTTATAGTTCACTTGATAAGAATTGTGACACATTCTTTTAACACCCATTTTTCGCAAACATCACAGACTCTTGGGAAAATTAGTACAATTAATTACGTATTTACTTATTTATTATGTATACACGGAATTTAAAAGTATACAACAAATGTTTGAAAATCAGAAATTAGTGTTTGTAATACAATAATAAAAAGACGTGCGGATTGATGCGACCACAGCTTAAAATTGTTGTCTTATCATGCTCTGATCAATACATAGATAAGAAAAATGTTGTAAAAAATGAACACGTCAAATGTAATCTTTCCAATAATGTCTTATTTAATAAAATCAGTTACATATCAGCTGAATAAGCGAAAGATATAA
Organism: Delias oraia; assembly: GCA_018230265.1. NCBI lineage: Eukaryota > Metazoa > Arthropoda > Insecta > Lepidoptera > Pieridae > Delias > Delias oraia. The sequence goes on from DWCF01005366.1 coordinate 8,129, forward strand.
AAATAGATATCTATTTTCAGTATATTAAAAAAATAAAATATTTTTATAAATAATTCTATTGAAGTTGACTTTTTAATTACAATCAAGAAGGATTTTTTGCTGGAATTTTTGAAAATATTTCTATTTTGTTTAATAAATATTCTTATTTGTAATTAATAATTATCAGGTTGGGTTTTATAGTGAACTTTTCACTCGTTGGGGCATTTTCCTTATCTATTAATATTCTAGTACATAGAATCATAAAGTACAAAATATTTTTATATCATTTAGTCTTCTTTGTATTATGTGCCAGCTAGGACATATAAATTTTATTCAGTTGGACTATATCCAAAATAATAAGTTTATCCTAGGGTGAAGTTCAAATTAAAATTCAACATTTTATTTCATAAAGGTTTACACTTGAATTATACCAAAACATTAATTATTTGTTTAATAATCTGAATAATTAAGTTATATTTAGTAACATATTTGGTTAATCCATTATAAACAATTTCTGTATTTGAATTGTTTAAATTTTAATTATTTTCATCTAATATAATAATCTTAAATTCTTACATTGAATTAAAACATTTTATTATATTTAAAATATTATTATTACATTGAGTTATATTTAAAATATATGTGATAAAAAAATATATACAGTGTAAACTCTATATAACGACACTGAAGGGACTGTGCATTGTATAGCGTTATAAAGAGTTGTCGTTAAATGGAGAGAAGAAAAGATGGAAGTCAAGCCAAACCAACTAAAGCCAATTGATTTCGATGCTTTAGGGAGTTCATTGTTAAATCAAGGAATGTTACACAGAGTTTACACTGTATATATATATATATATATATATATATAATAAAAGACATGAAAAGAAGTACACAAAAGCAAATGCAAAAGCTCTTACATGATATAATTCTGAAAAAAGGCCAAAAACAGAATATTTCAAATAAAATGTCAACAACTCACCTATTTTCATGTTGTTGATTGTTGCTGATACCAGTAAAACTTAAAGCTTGACTAATACTCTGTCCTATTGCATCTTGAGATGAGACTACCAAATTTTCTACAGAACTTCTCCTGTAAATTTCATTATTTTTATAATGAATTTGCTATCACAGTATTTAAACTTTACAAACATACATAATAATGAAATCTCAGCCACTTATTATATGTTAAATAAATAGAGCTTTAATAGTGTTTCAGTGGTTATTGTATAAAAAGTGTAGATGGATCTAATACCTTTGAATTACTTATTAATATAAGAAACAAGATAAAATTAAATAACTATGGAGTTATTAATTCGTAATGCTCATTGAATATAAAAAAGAGCAATTATTGTCATTATTAGAATTAAATAAATTGTACCTATAGTCAAACAATTAAAACTTACATTGATAAAGCAACGTTTTGACTCTCGAGTTCCGAAGAAGTCATCATAATAAAATATATGATACTTAACTATTAATCACTTTACGAATTTAATATCGTCACTACGTTATTCTTTTATTAGATGCATTCTCTACTAATACTGCTCTTAGAAAATCGACGGCGCTTTTTGCATCATCTAAAAAATTGCAAAACAAAACTCACAAAACATCGATTCACAATTTGCAACTACTTCTTTATTTTTATCAAGAGTGTCACTGTCATCTTTGACTTTTTTTCTTATTTTTTGGCCTATGCGACTAGTGATCACAGTTCTGCCAGTGTCAGTATGAAGATATTTATATAAATAACGACAGATAAACAAACAAGAATATAAAACAAAATTCTAAGAGATAATACATTTTCTATAATATAAATCTAATACAACTTAGTTATAACTATGAACTAATATTTTAACTAAAGACGAACAGATTGAGAACAGATTATACAATATAAGTATGAACAAATAACAAAGTTTATGAATTATAAATAGGAGATTTAAAAAAAAATGGAATAAGAATGTATTTACATTAATTCATCTAAAGCTTAATACTATTCATATGTGAAATTTACAAAAAATTAAATTAATTAAGAAGCAATACATAAGAGAGAGAGAACACATTTTTAAGGATTTAGGACGAGGAATGTCAAGGGACAGAAAATCGTACAAGGAGCGACGAAGTTTTGTAGACAATTGAATAATATGTGATGGACGTTTTCGCCTTCCAGTCCATACTCGTATATGAAGTGATTCTGGATCCTTGGTTTTGCTAAAAATGCTGGAGTACATTCATTACTCAATTTGAGTCAGTAGATGATAGAACTGATGTTAGCCAAGCGGAATTTAAAAAATCACGGAGAATTAGAAATAATTGGTTGAATGTCAGCGTAATGTTTACCTTTTATTAATCTTTGAATGTTGGGCCGTAACATTATTTCAATGAACCGAGACAGTGATATTGTACATAACAGTTAGATTGGAACATTGACGTTTGTGGTGTGAATTGTGAAATTTTGTGGTTAGTAATTTATTGTTGCTTTAATAACACGTGAATAAGGAATGCAGTTTTAAATAAAATATAAATACAATGGTAGACGATGCAATATTTGATAAGAAAAAGTCCCATCACGCTAAACATGCGGGACGAAAAGCTGAAAAGAAGAAAAAGAAAAATCAAGTTGATCAATCTAACCTAAGTGCTCGGCAAAGAAATCCTAAAGCCTTTGCTATTCAGTCAGTTGTGAGAGCTGAACGACAATTTCGACGTAAAGAAGATGTTATAACGAAGAAACAACATATACCTCAAGTTGATAAAACCCCGCTAGAGCCTCCCCCAATCGTAGTCGCTATTGTTGGGCCTCCGCGGGTTGGTAAGACAACTCTAATAAACAACTTAATTAAAAGTTTTATTAAAACTAATGTCTCTAGTACAAAAGGACCTATTACTATCGTGACCTCCAAAAAACGTAGAATTACATTGATCGAATGTAATAACGATGTAAATTCTATGATAGATATTGCCAAGTGCGCTGATTTGGTGCTGTTATTATGTGATGCAAGTTTTGGATTTGAAATGGAAATCTTTGAGTTTCTAAATATCTGCCAGGTTCATGGCATGCCTAAAATTATGGGTGTTCTAACTCATCTTGATATGATAAAAAATGCCAAGAAATTAAAAATGACCAAGAAAACTCTTAAGCATCGCTTTTGGACTGAAGTGTATTCAGGTGCAAAGCTTTTCTATTTGTCTGGAATCATTCATGGAGAATACTTAAGGAATGAAATTAAAAATTTATCAAGGTTTATATCAGTGATGAAGTTTAGATCTCTTAGTTGGAGGACAACTCATGCTTATATTTTAGCAGACAGAATGGAGGATATTACCAGCCAAGATAGTATAAGGAAAGATCCCAAAGTGAACCGGGACGTGGTCCTTTATGGATATGCCAGAGGAGTCCCACTGATGAAAGATTCAATGGTCCACATTGCAGGTAATTGAATGAATAACTTTAAATTAAATAACATTAAAATTTGTTAATAAACATTTTTTAAACAAAACACAAAAAGTTACATATTTTAAATGATCTTATTGATCTTTACATAGACTTTATATCTATTTATTTAAATGTTTATTGTCTTTTTCAAAAAATTTTATTTAATATTATTAATCTTTGTTTATGTAAAATATTTATATTAAGAAATTGATTATATTACCATTACTCTTATATGAAATTGTAGTATTTATATCAAACTTAAAACTATTACAGGAGTCGGTGACATGAAAATAAATGAAGTATCATATCTACCTGATCCATGTCCTTTACCATGCCGTGAAAAAAAGCGACATTTGATGGAACGAGAGAGGCAAATCTATGCACCTTTTTCAGGAGTGGGTGGAATAGTGTATGATAAGGATGCTGTGTATATTGAACTGAAAGGATCTCATTCACATAAGGTAGAAGATGAGGAGTCAAATGAGAAGAAATCTCTTCTAAAAAATGTGGTTGAGACTAAAGAGACAGTTGACGAACAGATGCAAGATACAGGTTTTAAATTGTTCAGTGGTGGTGCAGTTATCTACCCTGATATGTTAAAAGATGACGAATACTTAACACATAATAAGGGTAATGATGGAAGCTCTGATGGTTCCCAATCTGAAAGTGATAATGAGTCTGAACATGATAGTGGCATTGATCAAAATGAAAAAGAATTGCTGAAAGGGAAGTTACCATGGGATAATAACAGTGATTCTGAAGCTGATGATGGTGCACATGAAGATAAAGAAAGTTCTGAAGATGATGAAGAAAACTTTGGTTCTAAATGGAAAGAAAAACTTGGGGAAAAAGCAACAATGGCCTATTTTGAACGACAGAAAACATCTAAAAATATTATGAAACTTGTATATGGTGAATTTGAAGTAGGAAATAAAAAAAAAGATCACAATGAAGAATTACCTGAAGAAAGTGATGAAGAAATTGGTGGTTTATTTAAAAAAGTAACTAGCTTACAGAAAAGCAAACAAAAGGCTAAAGATCAGTTAAATGTTGATGAATGTTCTTTCTTTTATTCTCTAGATAAACCAGTAATCAGAGATTGGACAAATGAAATTAATAAGCCATTTTTAATAAATAGTTTTGTAACAGGAAAACGATCTACAGATGAAGATGCGTTGGAACTTCTTAAATTAGATGATGCCAGTGATGAAGATAATGAAATGTTTGGTGATTTCGAAGATTTAGAAACTGGAGAAAAGTATGAAGCTAAAGAATCGGAAAAGTCTAATGAGGGTCCAAAAAGAAAAGCAGATCCAACAAAATCTGAAATTCTTAATAAAAAACTAAAACTTAAAGCAAAATTTGATGCAGAATATGACAATCCAGAAGATCATAGAATCAAAGGTGATCATTCTTACTATGAAAATCTGAAAGCAGAAGCATTAAAACAATCGGAATTAAACAAATCGGTTTTTGAAAATTTAGATGATGGTCTAAGAGTTGAAGTTGAAGGGTTCAGACCTGGCCTCTATATTCGTATGCTGTTTAAAAATATGCCATCCGAATTTGTTACCAATTTCGATGAAAGCTACCCAATATTAATTGGTTCATTAAATATGGCTGAACAAAATATTGGTTTTGTGTCTTGCAAAGTGAAGAAACACAGATGGCATAAAAAAATATTAAAAACAAATGACCCTTTAATAATATCCCTTGGATGGAGACGCTTTCAAACTTTACCAATATATTCGAAAATAGAAGATGATCTCAAATGTAGATACTTAAAATATACACCGGAGCATGTCACATGCAACATGCATTTCTACGGTCCTATTACACCTCAGAATACAGGCTTCTTAGCGTTGCAGACGGTTACGAACGCAACCAGTGAAATAAAACAGTTGGGTTTCAGAATTGCTGCAACTGGAAGTGTCAATGAAATCAATAAATCTACTCAAATTATGAAAAAGCTAAAATTGATTGGGACACCTTTGAAAATTTACAAGAAAACTGCATTTATTAAAGATATGTTTTCAAGTACTTTAGAAGTGGCAAAATTTGAGGGAGCAAAAATTAGAACCGTATCTGGAATAAGAGGACAAATTAAAAAGGCTTTGAATAAACCTGAGGGAGCATTTCGTGCCACATTTGAGGATAAAATACAAATGAGTGATTTAGTTTTTTGTCGGACTTGGTTCAAAGTGGATGTTACTAAATTCTATGCCCCAGTTGTCAATTTACTCCTACCTCTTGGAAACAAAAATGTGTGGCAAGGAATGAAGACGAAAGGGCAATTAAAGCGCGAGAAGAATATTAAGAGTGAAGCCAATACCGATTCCATGTATACGGAGATTACACGACAACCTAAAGTATTCAAACCGTTGGTGATACCGAAACAGCTGCAGAAAGGATTACCATATAGGTTTAAACCAAAACAAAACAGAATATCAACAAGTAACAATAAAGATAAATTCAAAGACAGGGTAGCAGTGATTAAGAGTCCATACGAGCAGAAAGTCGCCAACGTTATCACTATGATCAGAACCAACTACAAGGAAAAGAAGAAAATTGAAAGAGCTGCCATGAAAGAGAGGATAGGCAAGTTTAAGAAGCAGCAAGAAGACGAGGAGTGGCGCAAGATTAAACGGCAGAAGGAGCTCAAGAAGAAGGTTTGTAGGCAATTAAGTAAAATGTCGGATAAAAAGAAGCCTCAGATGTGATTTAAATAAATGTTTTGTTACAATTGACTTGTATATTTTTGGAAAACCTCCAAGCTAATTAACGTCAGCTTTCACGTTTACATAGCCATGCAACACATTCGTATTAAAGATTATT